>JAPUBX010002066.1:0-118615 GCA_028672205.1 Proteocephalus fallax | reverse complement strand
CAGGCGTCCCACAGCGGCATCAAACCCTACGTCTGCCGCTACTGCGACCGCAAGTTCACTCAACTGAGCCATGTCCAGCAACACGAGAGAATCCATACCGGCGAGACGCCCTACAAGTGAGTTGTTGAGCTTTCCTTCGTCGTCCAACTCCTCTTCTTCAGTCACCTTTCCCTCCCTCTTTTCGTGTAACTCCTCTCCTTTTTCATCATCAGTCTCCTCCTTCTCCTCCTCGTCGCCCATCTCCTCCTCCCCCTGTGGCTACCCCGCAAACTCCTCTTCTTCTGTCCCATCTTAACGCAGCTGAAATGGGATGCGAGTGCGTGAAATTTTATCGAAAGCCGAGGTGAAGTAGAAAAATTGCAATTGATTATGTAGTGCGTGTCACTGCCGAAGATGGGTTCCTGAGAGGTCTTCAATGCGTGTTTCTCTGGGCTGTTTTTAGATGCGCGACGTGTTTTAAGAGCTTCATACGAATTTACAATCTACAGTCCCATCAGCGACAACACATGAAAGGAAAGCCACACCGCTGCGAAAATTGCTTCATGTCCTACGACAGTAAAGACGAATTGGACGTCCACATCCAGGCCAAGCATTCTAGAAACCGCTACGCAAAGGTATGTTTGCAGTCGCCAGGGTTTTGCAGTGATTTACACCCTCTCACAGCCTCTCTCCACATCTCCAACATGCCTGTCTTCGCCTTTAGGTTCTCGTTTGTCCGGCCTGCTCGAAACGCTACAACTCGGAGACGTACCTCGCAAAGCACATGGAACGCCACAAAGAAGCCGTCACGAACGCCAACGCGAGTCGACTCGGGGCCCTCAACTCCTCGGCAAGTGCCCTGGGAGCCCTGAGTGGCTTCATGGCGGGACATCATACAGCGATGAATGGACGTCCGCCCATGAGCGGTGGTGTCACAGAACAGAGTCTTCACGAGGAGCTCCAACAGCGCATTGGACATCCGCCGGATCTCCAGAACCTCCAAAGAGCTGCTGCGGCTGCCGCGGCTTCGATAATGTCGCCCATCGGCCAGGGCGGGCACGATGCCAGCCACCTCCTTCATCATCTTCCTTCGGGACTACAGGGTCAGCTTTCTGGCTGTCATAAAGACATCCAACAGCAACAGGGTATGCACCATGATTCGTCGGGTGGACAGCAACAGCACCATAGCCTCCAGCATCAGCAGACAGGATTCGCTGAGGCATACCAACACCACAGCCAGCAGCAGCAGATGTCGTACGGTTCCGCTATGCCGTCGTTTCTGGGTGGGGGTAACGGAGGTCACATGTCTCGGTTCCCCTCTGGGTCACTGGCTGACAGCGGTCGGAAAATGATGGATTTCCAGCCTCCAATGGCGCATCAGCCATTGGATCATCCTGGCCCGCCAGCTTCCGTTCCCCCAGCGCCGCACTTTCAGCCTCCTCCTCCTCTGCCCCCTCCGCAATCACAGATGAGGCAGTTCGGCCAATCGCCGTCGACAGATCGACCCGAGGCTCCCAAGGAGCTCAGGAAGGAGACCAATTCCTGGGAACAGGGTCCCTTAACACCCGTGCCGAATGATGGACAGAAGAACACCTCGGGGGTGACGATAACCGGCGATGAGCCGGGTGTTTCCGGCCTGTGGACACCGCATTCGCCGGCAAAACGCCTAAAACCGGACCCCGACGCGAGGGTAGCCGGTAGCTACGCACAGCAGCAACAGCAGCCCTTCGAAACAGAGTACTTGCGTCGCTCCGCCATGTCGGAGTATCAAGGGAACGCGCTGGGCGCACCACCTCTGCCGCACGCGGAGAGTTCGATGGAGCACGTGGTGGACAAATTGGCCAAGTTTTGGCAGCAGAACACGGGCGGGGTGAGCAGCAATGGCCAGTTTCTGGGGGTCGGCGGACGTCGGGCAGGGACATTCGAATCGAAGCCCTTCTTAGTGGGTTTCCGCAGAACCTGCATGACCAAAGGGATGCCGCTGCTGACGTCATTGAATGCATGATGAATTGACCCATGAAAGAGAGCCAAAACCGAAAAACCGCGCCGACCTTCACCCTCCCAATCGCCTTCTTCTCCCCGTCGCGCCACCCACAAATTTACCAATTGGCTTTGCTACTCTACCTATTCCCATCACATCAAGCACCCAACAGTCCGGTCTTATATCAGGGTATTATTTATCTATATAGTCTGGTCTCGAAATGTCTTGAAATAAATTGATTGGAGCAGAATTCAGTTTGGTTAGCATTTAGTTCCTCCCCGGCGACAAGGTCATCAGCTCCGGGATACTGCTGTAACTGGCAGTCGTATTTTCTGTGCTAGACCATGAAGGGGCAACCCTGGAACCGCAGAAAGTACAAATGCGAGAGGATTTCAAATAACTTTCATTATTCAACCAGACACATGACAGAAAGTGGAGGTGAGAGAGAGAAATGAAGAGAACGGCAGCAGCAGACGTCAGCAACAAGACCCACTTGTCTCCCCAGGAGCGCTGACTCGCTCGGAATTGGTTACGACGAGGCCGTGGCTGTCTGGGATTTCTGTTGCTTCATGTATTGCAGAATTTTAGTTGCCATCGCGAAAAAGGCCTCCTCAACATTGTGGGAGTCTTTGGCACTCGTCTCGAGGAATTCGAGTCCCAAGGAGTTGGCGAGTTCCTAGTTGTCATTCAAAAGCAACTATAAAAAAGTGCAAGGTGAGGTAACCAAAATAAGTCGGACGCGTTGTCCCTTTCTCAGTTAAGGCGCTTCAACATCTTAAGGGGTGCATCTTAATGGAAACATCAATGAAACCGGCTTATCCTCTAGCAGGTGCTAGTCGGATGAAAGAATATAGATGGACTGTTAATTCCCTCGTCAAAGGCACATTGTTAATCTCAAACAAAGGTATGTAAAAACGACTGTGGGACTTCGAAGTATCAGGAGTTTCATTCTGGTTGGGTTTTTACGAAAAAAAAGCATCGTAACTCTTGCCAGACGTAAAGCAATTGCTGGGTATTTTAAAATCAATTTACCTTGCCCTGTTCGATGGTTACAACTCGACTTTCAACGAGGTCCGACTTGTTTCCAACCAATATAGTTGCGGCGTCAGGTCGCGCATACCGCCTGATTTCATCGAGCCATGCCTGAATGTTGCTGAAGCTCTCCTAAAAATGAAACAGACACTCCATTTGCAATCGGAGTCGAAATGTCCTACCTGTTTTCATAGCATAGGTCATCAAGCGGTTGGGTGTGCATGAAAACAAATTAGCCTCGATGAATTCTGGTTAGCAGTAATAAACGTTATGCATGAAAATGGTGCGGGCTCGATAAAGACTGAAAACAAATACAATAAATCGGTCTATTCTTTGAGCAGTGATAATAATGCGAACTCGCGAACATACCTCATTTGTAATGTCATAAACAACAATAATGCCGTGTGCACTGTGGAGGGGACGGGACACATCGAGGGAGAGAGAGGCACTCTGTGCGTGGCTGGGTCCGTTCTTGCTCTGCCAAGGGGGTATGCGGCGAACATTCTTTGTTCTGCGAACAGTCCCTGTCGCAGGCGTTTCTCCGTCCTCTTTCGTATTGTCACGCAAAGAAGATACCGGTCGACGTTTCGTCGTCGACTTTCTCGTAGACACGGCCATTACTGTCAGGAGCTTCCTAGTTGTCTTTGTCATCGATTTCGTCATTTTCTCGATATAGAACCGGAACCGTGCTGAAGCGCGGACTTTTGGGATCGTCGATCACGCCATCGTGAGCTTTGTGAAACCATTGATACTCCGTATTATTTTTTATATTGAGGGGAAATGGTGAAGCTAATCAAACAGGCGAACCGAAATATCCTGCCAGAAATGGCCGTATTTACGAGAACGCCGACAACAGAAAGTCGACCGGTTTCTTCTTCGCGCGACAATACGGAAGAAGACGGACGGAAGTCAATTAAGGTGCTAATTCCCGAGATGGCGGCGGAGATTGCGAAGATGCGCATAGAGATGCAAGCCCTGAGGCAGAGTAAAGAAGATTTGCCGATTACCCCTGTGTATTCCCCACGACCGTATCCTGTCAACCCTGTTACTGCCTGTCCTTCCATGGTGAATAAAATTCCTCTTAGCCCTGCAGATTCCTCATATTCTTACATAAACATGTCGTCCTATTATAACACAATATACCATTAATGAACACTTACAGAAAACCGGAGGAGCAAGCAGGATTTACCATCTCCGGAATCGCCAATTAGAAGGAGCTTGAAAATATAATCACTAAAAATTAATTGATTTTATAAATATAAATTACTGTTCAACAACTGCAATTGTACACTTGTGACATAATCTGAAAAGAAGACAGGTGATAAATCGGCAGAAATTCAAACTATGCAAACTGTGCTTACTCTATACAAACATACTTTAATTAATCGATTCAAAAGGACTCTACGTTATATTATTTATTAGTCTTAAACGTATATTTTCGTAAGAATGCTAGCCATGATTATATAATCAGACATGATATCGTTTCTAAAATCCATAGTCAAGTAATTTTAGGAAACGAAACGTTCGACGGTGAAATAATCTTAGAGTGTTATAATATTCATAAGTTGTTGATTAGTCTATTAGGTATATAATCATACTAAGACGAATGGAGTCGAATGCTTCAGGAGAATATACCACTATACCAAAGAGATAAGCATTTTATTTTCAGTGTTTGCTAATTGTAGGAGTTTCAATTAAAAGGGTTTAATGCTCATTTAGTATGAAATATGTCATTCAGTAAGTAAAACAGAATATGAACTTTCTTTAAGCGGATGTTTCGAAATACGCTGTGTAGTGTCCTCGTAACTTCGAAGACCTGGAGAAATAGGGGTGAGAATGTATGGTAATACGAAGAGGTCGGGGCCCAAAAATCAGAATGGCACATGGCCAAACACGAAGATCGGGAATGAATAATATTGTTTATTATTCAAGCAATAGTGAGGGCCCGATCTGAGCCGAAAACGCTGACAAGGCGCGATGCTTAGCGCTCGCTGCAGACGAGTCCTGTCTTGACACACGTGGGGTGTTTCGTGATAAAAAGTGGGGGCCGGCCAAGTGTCGTCGATATTGTCTTAATTTATCGACGTTAAGGTCACAGCGTGTGTGTGGTGTGCGTTTTCCAATTGGGTGCCAGTATAACGGATTTCATGCGTGGGACATAAATAAACACAATTTAAGTTCACTACAAATGCACCTTGATACTGAGGCAGAATGGAGCGAACAGGAGCAGAGATTGTAGGGGAAGATTTATTATCGATATTTATTAGTCTTAAACGTATATTTTCGAAAAAATGCTAGCCATGATTATATAATCAGACGTGATATCATTTCTTAAATCCATAGTCAAGAAATTTTAAGAAACAAAACTTTCGACGGTGAAATAATTTTAGAATGGTATGATATTCATAAGTTGTTGATTACTCTATTTGGTATATAAGCATACTAAGATCGCTCTTATTAATTCTGAAAGTGAAAATTTTGTTTGTGTTCGATTTTCTAAATTCGATACAGAAAATAATTATTGCCGCATCCTTTGAATGGTGCAATTGTAATTCACGACATGGCAGGATAAGAGGCGGCCATCATGTCTTTTTATCTTTCCATGGTACGGAGTTTGATCTGATGGTGTTTAGGACCCTCTGGTTCACTCAAAGTGGGGAAACTCACTTTCTCCCGTCATACAGGATGCCTTTCGCTCTCCCAACCCTCCGCAACCTGCAGCTGCTCAACCTCCTCCACGCATCCTACAGCGACATCCTCTTTTCTCCCTCTCTATGGACAAGTTGGGAAGTTACCCGTTATAAGGACCCGTCCCATTTCCTCCCAAAGCTCCTATTGTGTTCCAACCTCTTCGTCTATCGCTTTCCTTATTATATCCTCTTTCGTAAGTGCACTTACACGATGCGTGTACCTTCTACAAATCTTCCTTCCTAAGTAAAGGTCACTCGCCCATTTAAGTCGTCTTATTCATGGAGTTGACTGACGTTTGGGGACACCCTCTGGCGGAATACAGGTTGCCATTAACTAATCCCATTTTCCTAGATCTCATTCCCACTGAGACATTACACAATTCAAAAGGAATGATAACAAATTCACGGGAGAGTTACGCATAATGTGGAAATTTTCAAATAAAACTGTTCGTCCAACGTTGCCCTATGTTTTCGCGCTTTTTGGTGTTTTTAAAAAGTAAATGGTTTAGTTATCGACTAAACCCTTTTAATTGCCTGCTTGGTGGTTTATTTACGGTAGTGAACTGCGGCGAAATATGCATGTTAAACCTGAAGGAGTCAAAAATAGATATGTTCGGGCCCAACGCATAAGAAAGCAAAACGACCACTTCGTAGGTTCGAATCGGAGGGTGTGTCAATTTATCGTTCTAAACAAACATTAATTAATCAGTACACTACAAACCAAAGGCATTTTAAATTCGAATTAATGTCCTTGACGAAAAATCAATAAGAGGTTCCATCTAGAAATAAGATTATTTTGGCTCCTCTATCCGGTTTCGCTATACACCAAAGTTCGATAATAAAGCACCGTGCACAGTTCTATTTTTGTCGCCAAATTCTTCAGTGTCCACAGCATCTAGTCATTGCTTTAAGACTTAAAGTTTGAACGAATTTTGGCTCTCCTTGAAGCAGTTGTTTCCAGCTCTCAGTTTGAAAGCAGTCAAAATCATTTTGCCGTTCACGTCTTCATGGTGTTGTGAATTTGGATTTTCAGCTTTGACTGAAATCAAATCAAAAAAGAGAGCGCGACTCCTTCGACTTGACGACGAAATGCGTGTTTGTTTGTCAACATTAGAGTCCCGTTTGAATATTATTTGCTCTCGAAAGCAAGCCCACCCATCGCATTATAAATAAACACGTTGGAAAAAAATTTAAACAAAACTTTTTTTTTACTTAAGGTGTGTCTCGTAACTTTTCAGATAGCCCAAGTGTGTCGCGAGTGAAAAAGTTTGAGTAACACTGCTTTAAGTCGACAGACGACTCTCAGAAATACCAATAGGAGTCAGGTGGCATAAAAAGTTGATATATACATAATAATAATAATAATAATAATTGAATTCGCTGTATTGCACTAACAATGAGCACACACCTGTAGGCACTAAAATTGCCATAAACAAAAATGATACTGGAATTCGCTGTATTACACTATTACATTATACAAGTGCATAAAGCCGTCTCGGCGTCTATGGGGAAATTTGCATTTTTGCGCATATCAGGGGCCCCGATAAACCGTTTCGGCGATTCTGAGCAAGACCTAGCTCCCTCTAATTGGTCACGTTATGGGCTATTTTAATTGGTTCGCACTTGCGCTCGCGTTTAGCGCGCGAGTGGAGAGAATCGACGGACGCACTAATGCCACACAAAAAATGTCATTCATGTCGCGTCAGCCTCCTCTCGTCCCCTCAAGCTGCACCTCGTCGTCGTCGACCTCGTCACCATCATCAGCATCATCATCACCATCATCCAATACTTGCCAGATGTCCGTCCAGCTGATAGCCTACCGAGGGGCCCAACTGGCCTCCTTCAGCGTCCAGGGTCGAGGCGTCCTCATCTGTCTGCCCCAGGCGTTCGACCTCTTCCTGAAGCACCTCGTTGGGGGCCTCCACACAGTCTACACGAAACTGAAACGACTCGACATTCAGCCGGTGGTCTGCAACGTCGAGCAGGTCCGCATTCTTCGCGGCCTCGGGGCCATTCAGCCGGGGGTCAATCGGTGCAAACTGATCGCCCCGCGGGAGTTCGACGTCCTCTACGCCGATTGTACCAGTTCCTGGTAGGTACCACGCCATTTATAGCAATCCCGTAATCGTTTAGAGTCTACCAAAATGTGGGTGGAGCACATAATTATCTCCCAATTCCTTTGAAAATGACGTCACCAGATCAGTTTAATTTGACCCCTCATAAATTCCCTTAAGATTTATCTTAAAATTTTCGATTGCCGCGTCCACAGATCGGTTTTCACTGGGTTGTGTGTTCTTATAGCTTAGGCTTCTAGAAGACATCAGAAGACTTACCATGGAGTAGGCGCGAACTTCTATTTATCTTAAATTTGATTTTCAACTTCAAATATGGAGTCCTTGTTGTAAATTCTTACCGCAAATTTGACGCCAAGGATCCCCAGTAGCTCAAAGAGAAGGACGCTTTGGTTGAACAGTCGTTGCGCGCTTCTGGGCGGTTCCTTTCCAAAAGGAGACAGGCGTATGGTAGTCTCGTTGTCCTAGAGACTTGTAGAATTGTAGAAGTGTCGGCATTTTCTATTCGACGGCTTATTTGTTCGTTGGAGATGCGGTCGCCCCAGTCCGCTTCTGAGATTCGTCGCAGATACGGGTGATGGAGTACGTCCAGCCTCCTGCTGGTGGCCAGATTTCGCGATCGAAGGTTAGGATTGCACGGTTTGCAGCGCGGTGGACGATGTAATTACTTTATTAAAGCCTCAACATAAAACCAACAACAACAAATTATTTGAGCACCCAATGGCGCCATCCGCTGAGACCGTAAAATTTTGGATGTTGCGAAGATGTTCGCCGGTCTCTGGGGTAAACACCGATAACAGGGTTAAACTTCCCGAAAGGCTTCCGTATTCGATTGTTGAGGTGGTGGCGTCCACTGTAGCACCCGAAGAGGAGGAGGAGGAGGAGGTGGTGGTGGTGGTGGAAGATGCAACGTCCACAGGCCCAATCAGCTGACGTCGGAGTCAAACCCTGGTTCTTTCGCGAACAGAGTTGGGATGCGAACCATCGAGCCCAGATGGGAACTGATTGCAGTCTGGCGAGTTCTTGGATTATGAAAGAGATGACAATCTTTTTAGCCAATTAATTTACGAATGTGGAGCCCTAGAGAAGAGGGTGGGGTGGGGGTGGGGGTGAGGCTGTTCGTCAAACGAAGCTGCGGTGAAGATTGATTTACAAAAAATGCAGTACCCCCGGTAGGTTGATGTAGGCTGTTAATTCCCCGGGGATTATAATTTAAAGTCACTGTTAATATAATGATGACGATATTATCAATGCCCTACGCTTTGTGGATTAGCCGTGGAGACCTTAATTAGCATTTTAAGTCAGAGATCATGACTTCTCAGCTCTCTCTCTCTCTCTCTCTCTCAAACCACTCCCCCCTCAGCACACACAAAACACAATAACTTCTGCAAACAATACGTCCAAAGGGGTGGTGGTGGTGGGGGGAGGTGGCATGGAAATGGCCTAATTTAAACAAACCCAATGGAAGACACGCACGCCTTACCCGCTCGGATTAATTCGGCCAAATTGCAGTTGTAATCCCGCTGGATTAGAATCTTTTCGGCTTTCTAACAACCTAAAAGTAATTGCGGGGTCGGGTGGCTTCTGAGAATAATCTGAATGGCAGCGGTAATCACACATCCCACATCCCACCCCCCACCCCCACAACCTCTATCTCACAACGAGTACCTGATGATCACCGATGTATAATTGGGGTCGTTTTAAAACCCCTGGCGTGGATTTGGGAATCATTATATATCTATAATTTGGTAAGCTGTGGTTAATAATGTCCAAACAACAGAGTTGGGTTGGGGTAGTGCAAAATAAGACGATTTTTCTACTATATTGCCGCAAAAGCGGGGTCGTTTTTTGGAACGAATTTCCTCAAACCGATTAAACCAAACATCGAGGGGTCACCTAAAAGACGAGAATGTTCGAGAATGTTCGTAGATTATCCACTCAAAATCAAAATAATTTTAAAAGGTTTAGGGAATGGTCAGAACGTTTGAGGTGGGAGAGTAGTGAATACCATGCGAGGGATGAATCTTGCATCTACGGTTTGAACTCATAAAAGTCAATTGAAACTACGAGTTGTTAACAGCCAGTCTATTCCCTACATGAAAACTATCGACACTTCGATAATGGAAATAATAGGCTATTCGAGGGAAAATTGATGTTTCAATTGAAGATTACACACCTTAGAGGTAACAAACACTGGTACTAGATAATCTTGGAACACGACGTCTTTACCAACACTTATTTTCGAGTACCTCAAACTCTTTACAGCCATCGCGACAAACAACAGATTGGATTAGGTAAGATCTCCAGTTTTGAGGTCACATTCAATCGACTCTTTCAAGGTCAATACAGACCAGCGATCCATTCATCGATCCACACCCATCCGTAGGGATTCACAATCGGCCGACAGATGCAACGAAATTCGCGACATTTTTACATTCGCGTCGTATCTACGGTTTCACGGTACCTAGGTTTATCCAGTCTCCAATAGAGGCTGCACTATTGCCTCCAATCCTCTAAAGTGAGCCAATCCAGCTGGAATTACAGATTCCGTGGTTTTTTCTGGTTGCCGATGTATCCAAAACTGACAATTGCATTGCAAGTGTCCTGGGTACCGGTCAGAAGTCAATTTACCTGGAAATTGGAGGTGTGTGTGTGTGTGTGTGTGTTGAGGCGAGCAGACGCAAACGAGTTACTGTTGCGAATATTGGAGATTGCATTGGTTTCTTCTGCTAATTGCAATTTCTGCCTGGAGTTGATTGGGCGAACAAATTCGCATAGAACGTAACAGAGGTGATGGAAACAGAGGTTAGGTGTTCAAACCCCTACTTGACTGCTTGATGCTACCAATCAATTTTCATTCTCACCACTATCACCAAAAAGGTGTCGCTGTAGTTGAAGGTGAAGTTGCGTTTCGAAAAACACGTATTATTAGATAATCCTGTCAGCTTTGGGCTTCCCGAAATTTATAAAACACCCAATTAACCATTATAATTACAAATTGTTGGGTTCTTGTTGGCATATTCCGCACAATCCAGTCCTTTGGGAATTCCTGCATTAAAATAGTATTTTTTCGCACTCTTCAAGTCTTCGCAGTGGTCAAATAAACAGTTCCGACGAAGTCCCGTTTTCTTAAATTGCCTGTGATCGCGGTTTATTGAGCTCAATGGACAAGATCGTGCTTTGTCGCTACCAAGCCGAAAAACACGACCTCTGCGCTTGAAGTCTCTTGAGGTCTCTCTTGTCCAAAAACACCGCTTAGTTGTCCAACTTGACGACCGACTCTATTGGACGTCCAATGCGCACCATATTTAAGAACGCAGGCGTAACAAGTGTTGATCGCGGGTTCTTCAAAAAACCACCAATAGTCACAACACGTTGGTTTTGCGAAAAATGTGCAAAGTGGGAGTTTTTTTTCCAATTCCAATTTTCCACATTTTTTATGGAAAATCATCGTTTGCGCATTGATTGATATATTGGAGGGTGTAACATTTAAAAAAATAATAACCTATACATTTTAACAAGGCTTTGAGACATACCAAACAGCTAACGAAAGAATGAAAATATCGTTCAAGGGAATTACAATCTCGCGACATTATGAATCAAATTGACCGTCAATTTTACCGCAGGATTTATTTTTGGTAGGGCCATCTTAAAGATGAAGTTTACACAAATAAACCTTGAAAAACAACTTTCGCCACGCATTTACCAAGATAGAACCCAAATTGCACCGAAATATGATCAAAAATAATCGACATCTGTTAGCGTGATCACGTGCGATATATCATTTTTAATCATACATTTCAGACTCTGTAAATAATAATGATGATGATTTTCCATAAAACATTTTAATTGGGAACAACAACTCAAACACTACCAATAACTGTTTGGTCCTTTTTAATTAAAATGCTGAAAGTTCTGGTCTTTGTGACCTTAATAAAGCGTAAAAATTATTATTATTATTATTCTGACGGCTCTGTGGTGAGGTTGTATTCTAATTGGTCAGTTTAAAGCCTCTACAAAACCTGCATTGATGGTTTCGATAAAACCCAAGATCTAATATATCCGGGGGTTCATTTACATTTGTGACCATTGACCTTGTAGATCCGTGTATCGATTTTTATTTATCGGGATCTTTGATGCAGATCCGCAGATCATGGGGTGTTTATGACGCATTTTACATGCAAATCGAACACGGATTGGTGGGGAGTATGGAACTTCGTGGTTTAATTCAAACCTTGTCGAAGGGGATTGGATAGTTGAGGCAGATTGTTTGTGAGAAGGTAGTAAGCGACTCCGGATGATATGCTGGATACATTGTGCTAATTAAGTCAAAGTAGTTTGTGAAATTCGATGCCCTTAGGCGGAGTCATCGAAACTGTTACTGGCAGTTTCGGTGCACTACTCAAAATGAATTGTAATTTGAGACATTTGACACAATGATCTGGTGGCTCGAGAAACCAAATATCCACTCGCGCTGGACACCTCAACGACCGAATTTATTTTGAAAACGCACGTCGCCCATGCCAAATAAATCCAAATTTGGCGGCCATCTCCTACCTGAGGAAAAACCGGTTCCATGTGGGGATTCGCCATGAAATTGATCTGGTGGCGTCTCCAGGGCAACCCGTGAGTCAAACCCGGGTCCCATTGTCATAAAATAAAATAAAACTATTACTGATGCTGTTGTTGGAAATGATGCGATGATGACTGTTAAACGAATAAATTATAACACTACTCCCAATGGCGAAACGTGCTGTGACCACTATGACGACAAATACTACTACTACTACTGCAGCGACGACGTCCACCTCGATGTTATCGCTTCGTCTGGAGACGAACCAATCGACGGTTGTGCGTAAACATCTGCAGTCAGGGAAAACTGGATGGAGACACATCAACTGACAACAAATCGACCTCATTCGGCCTGCATAAAGTGTGGTCGTCCACGTATTTGACGGGAGCCATGGCCACTTAGAGGTCGCAGTTTAGATGCCTCGTAAATTAACCGAAAGGGTAAAACTCAGCGCCTTGTGGAACACCACAGTTATCGGGAAAGGACAAAGAGGCTGTGTTTCCAGTGGCGGTCAGACAAGTAATTTCGAAGCCAACTAATCAACCATCCTCAAACCTTGCTGTTGAACACTTCTACTGCAACGACTAATTCTACTACCACTCCAACTACTTCTACTACATCTCTGCCGTTGATTGTGATGTTGTATCCTTTGTATCTTAAAGTGCACGTCCTGGGCGACCTTCGAAGCGGAGTGCGATGACGTTGTACCAGACGAGGCCAGACATGTCGCGTTTCTCGAAACCACCCTTCTGTTCCAGTGCCACCGATTACACATCGGGCGCGTCCAGCAAGACACCAAGATTCAATCATTCAGACCTGCTCCTAAATCCAATACCAATTGCTACCCCCAATCCGCTGCCTTCGACGAAAATGCCTCGTCTCGACTCGGATGCTCGAAATCTGAGTGCCCTGCAGCTGCTGAGTCTCCCACCGGAAATGGTTTTCAATTTGTTCAGGATTTCCTGTAGGTTTTCGTGCCCCCTATCGCCAACCAGTGGGGCCTTTGAGGCCTAAATTCACACAACCCGCCAATCAATGAATAGGCTAAACGTTCACCTTGAAACTAAAACGTTCAAATACTGGTCTGAATATGAAATGGCTCAAAATACTTGAATTAAATTTTGTCAGTGGAAATATTACTTTACCAACTATTTTCAGTAATATTCTTTCCCGAATTATCTCTTCGATTTACATGATGGCCGATTATATGATTGATCTATTCGTCGATATTGTCGTAAATAGTGTCACGTGTGGATATTCGTCTGGGTTATCCTGTTTGCTCAGTAAAATTAGGTACTTGTGGCCTAAACAAAGCGATTAAATCTATTCAATATTACAATTTACTCGCTGACCAATCACGGCCACGGACTCAACAGAAGTGACAGGCGTTCCTTCAGTCGCGACGAGTAGAATGCCTGTCTTAGGGACTCCGTTGACAATCACCAATGGGTTGCCTTGGAAGTAAATCTTCGGAGATTGGCAGGCGAGTATCCGAGAATCGCTAGAATCGATCTCATATGGTGGAATTTTTCGCATTCGTGGTCCAAATTAAGCGAGTGTCATTGTTGCATAGGTTTACTAACACAATAGCCAATCACCGTGAGGAGGCAAAAAGCTCACCCCGACGCCAAGGTCGCATTCACTTAACTGCAACGGGGTCAACTAAATATTGGAGGACTTTAATCGACTAAGATTATCCAAGATATTGATTCAAATGGACAACAGCTGACTGTTAGATTCAGGAATTTAATTGATAAAGTGAAACACGTATTTATTGCTTATTTGAAAATATCGATTTTTTAGGGTTAGGAGAGAGGCTGTGTGGTTTGCCCCCGCTGATGCCGCAAATAAATCATCCATGGGCCCATTCAGGCCCCTTCAGTGTCCCGTCCTCTCTGGGCCCAGCCATTGGCGAATCGGAGTTTAAAACGGCCCCACAGATACCAGGTAATTGGCACATTGTCCGAAGACGACAACGTCGTCGCTGCGGAATAGCGAGCAACGATTGGTGCATACGCATCAGCACACTCACGCAACCATCCGATTGGTCGAACGCCAGTGCTACGTAAATTTATTGATTTTACTTCGATACAGGTTTCGCGTCGGCGATACCTCGACCAGAAGATCTTATCCACTGTCTGGCTTCGCTGCAACCGACGTCGTGGTCATCCCCTTTTCGTCAGATGGGCGAGACGAATCCACCTCAACAGCTTTCACTACGCTCCGGAGGGTAAATATTTCATTGTTATAAAAATAATAACTGTCTTCTTTTGTATTGATTGCTTTGTTGGTTGCCGCTTCTTTACGCCATAATTTATTTAAAGTACGCATTTGCCAATATTATTCATTATGTCTAACGAATTGTCATTATTTTGTCGACGAATATCGAATTTTCAGTTAATCACAGCTTGCTAGGGTTTGTGAGTCGATATTGATTGGCCAATCTCTTAAATGATTACAATTCGCACTGTAATTCAATTGACTGTTGGCCGATTCGACAATTTACTTGTTTATTCAGCCATAGACGAAATTGAAGAGCGAGTAATTCGGTCCTGTCGGAGCTGGGGTGAACATTCCCTGTGTTTCTAATCTTCCGCGGTTTCAACTCTTCCTTATATTTCTCGAAATGATTCCGTTTTTTGGTTTTCTTCGTGCAAACATGAAAAATATTAAGGACAAAACGAGAATTGCCTCGAAATGTGTGTCGTGGGGGATTCTATTTATTCAATTTCCTAAAATCTGTAGACGCTGACACCCTAAATTCCGCCGAATTGGAATAACTCAATCAGAGATGATCAAATGAGCTCAGTTGGTCTGATAACACCTCAGTGAGCATTTGAGGGTGACTTCATTTTACGATTCTGATTCTGCGATTGAAATGAAAAAAGGCGTGATGAGTTTAAACTAATTCCAGGGGTCTCAACACTGACAAATTTGCTTGACCAGTTAGGCCGTACTCGTAACTTATTATAAACAAAAGATCACAATCACGAGGAATAACAATCTCTTGTATTTTTAAAAATTATTTAATTCCATAAATTTTCTGACGTACAAGTGGGCCTCCGATTCGCTAAATTATGTGCTGGCCTGATTTGAGCGTCGAATCTAGTGCCAGTCATTTATTACAATAAATATCTCGGAGAACACCTGCCACGCGGTAAAACAAGAGCATTGCTCATGATGGCGGAAATAAAAGCCGCATAGCCGACATGAAACACGAATTAACTGGAAAACACTTTTCTGTTAGAGTTGGACCAACCAAGGCCTTCTTGGCGTAATTGGTGTTGTCTCAATCAATATCTTTTGAAATTAGAATGCTCCGAGCTGTTTGAAAGGAGCCGGTTGTTACTGAAATGGCTGAAATCGTTCAACATCAAACTCACCTTCCTCAACACTATTGGAGAACGCTTACGAATCGCAATATTCCCAAAAATCTTTATGAAAATGTCATCATAAATGCCGGCTTATCAACTAGTCGTGCTGAATTAAAAGAGGACAGTAAACTTTTGTTTTTTTTTAGAGAAAACGAGGAATCAGTCGACGGAAACTCTCAGCCTCTCGAGCTGACTGTCACGAGACACGAGACGCATTCAGGCGAGTCTGGGTTATTCGACGACGAATTTCCTGATTTTCGTGATTCGTGATTTGAACTGGACGGCAACGGAAACGCGGTTGCGTGATGCAAATAATTTATAGTTTTTTTTAGTTGAATACTCTCAGGTTTTTTCTAAATAGCGAAATTAAAAAAATACACATCCACGAACTGGGATGCGCAAGACTTACTTAACTGATATAAGTAGGGTTCCGAGAAATATTGGTAATAAGCTATAATTTTTCCCGGAACTCGCAGATTTGATGCAATTGCCGCCAGATATACTGAATGGCGACAGAAATCGGGAAATAAGCCAACTCATCTACTCGCTCCGTGAAAAACAACAGCAGCAAACTCGAATTGATGTCTCGGATGTGCAATGATGTAAGTTCGCTGTAGACATCTCTCTTGAGATGATTGGCTGGACGGGAGCAGGCGTTTGAATAGTGATCAATGAAGAAAATGTTCTTGCAATTAATGTTGCGCCGTCTCGTGTTCTTTTTAGAAACGGCCGTTACGTGGAAATACGAACTCGACTGCTTTGTCTGGAGTGCAAAATTAACCATTTCATACAACATGTACTTCTATCTTCGTCTTAATCTCTAAAATCGACCCTTGTATGATTAAAAATGATTCTTGATGGAGATAATAAAAGGCGCAAAAAAATTGAATGACCGAGTTCTGTCTCCCGTGATTGATAATCCAACATGATCTGGGGCCACAGAAACGGTCTTGTGATGTACACAAAATTGATTCCTCATATATTAGCCAATCAGGAAGCGATATGTGACCTGGGCCTGTCGGAGATGAGCAGCACCTCTGGTTTCCGACTCTCACTGACTCAGGGGATACCCATTGTGTTTGAGCTGAACTTGACAGTTAACTTGCAAATTTGACTCAAAGAAGCTGCAAGCGGCAACGCCCAAACCAACCCGGTGGATAACCGCTTGAGAGGTGGGGCAAACTTGAAAGGGTTGGCTGTCGGGAAGTAACTCCGACGGTGAACACGTTAAGGAGGAGGGAATCGATACCAGTCGGTTATCATGGAGTGATCATGTGGATTTCGTCTTTGGTAAATGCCGTCGCATCTGCTTCCTAGTTCGTCGGTTCAGGAGACTTGGCTTAAGCTCTAGCCACATAAAAACCTTTGTCCATGCCTGTATAATTCCCCTTATTGTATATTGCTCTCCAATAATTTTCCCCGGCCTTAAATGTTCTGACTTTTTAACCCTTCATAGACTTTTTAAAATAATCTCGTTTTCTAGTGGTCTGCCTATTCTCTCTATTCAAGAAATCATCGTTCAACGCCACTTCAATAATTGTTCACTAATCGCTGCTCGTATTTTAAGCGACCCCTCCCATCCCCTCTATTCCAGTTTATCTGAATGTAAATCTCTTCGACCAATGCGTAGACTATACCGTTCAATACCAACAAGAACGGCGGCATATCGCAATTCGGTCATTCCCTATTTGTCTCGATTTTTATTATCACCAGAGCTGGTGAAACAGGAACTAAAAGACAATTTTCACATCGAATACTTGTTATACTATCTCTTTTAACTGCTGAAATTTTTGGTCCTCGTGACCTCAATAAAGCCAATACAATTATTATTATTATAAGAGGAAAAATCGGCTTCATGAGGGTTGCAATGAGGTTTGTCGGGAATTTGTTTACTGATGGAATCCCCAGGAACACCAGCGAACAACTCACCCACTCTTAAAGTGACCGAGAATGCTTTCTCTTGCTACTCACTCGAGGCCTGTTAGGGAACAGTGGGTTGTAACGCATCGATGTTTTACCTGGACATGGCGCAGGATTTCAAGGAGGACACACAATGTCAACCATACATCAATAGCACGCTATCTTGTGTCAACCACCATTGCTCGGGGTGGCCATCTTCTATGACGGTGAAGACAGTTATAAAGACCCATCCCATTTTTTACCCAAAGTATAGATAACCTCACCATGCATTTATATCCCTTACCATATATCTGTTCATCGAAGGTCTCCCATTTCTTGGGTGAGAATCCCACTGCTGGAATACCATCAAAATCACCATACGTTTTGCTTATCAGTAGCATGAATTTAATCGGATTATCTTTATTGCTACAATTGGTGAGTAAGTAGCATGCCGTGACAAAACACTGCGCGTTACTGCGAGATGTCTGCACACGCCTCCTTGAAACCGTCCAATTGGAAGGCATGCGCGTGAGTCACCCCAATTATGACGAAGTCACGTGGCTGCGTAGGTGAATTGGATTGATGGATTAGCGTGGTGTAGCGATATTAGCTACCACAACGATTCAGCGACATGATGCGAAATAAGCCAACATTTGGATTAAGATATTTTTATTAATGAAATCGGCAACTTTCAGAATCAATGCCGAAACGAGATTTTTTGCCGATCGATCATGTGAAACTTAATCAAAACGGTCTCCACAAAGGTTCGAGGGGGGCGATGGATTATCGATTATTGGGTAGAGCACGTTGATAATGCCCTGGACAACAACATTTATTTTCAAAGAGAAGAAGGAACATGTAAGAAAGCCACTGTTGAACGATGAACCCCAAAGGAAATCGCGTAGAGACACGAAGAACTAGATATTCAATAAACGGGCTATTTTATTAGACGGCGACATTCCACAGAAACGGTGTTCAGTTGACTCTGACCAAATTGATACTTTGCCTTTACATGGATGTAAACAAGCATTATAATATTTGCTACTGACCGATAGCTTTCATTATTGTGTGCATTTGTCAAGTTCAATCTAGATTGCGTGGCCATCCATGGCATGTCATGCCATGCATCAGACGCGAGAAACATCACACAGGTCAACGCTTGTTTAAATACATGCTCAAATAAAGTATGAATACCTAACTAATAACTATTATTATTAAATTTTGAGCGTCTAAAGTTTCACACACACACACACACTCGCAATCTTATTGCAGCGGATTAACTTAAGATGATCTGAATTAATTCAAGCTGATTACGATTTGCACAAAGTTTGAGTTTAATACAATGACCCTTAAAATAACCTGTTGCGGTGAGTGTCGGTTAAAATAACCTCAAATTCGTATCTTTCCGAATGTACAGATTTGCGATTACTCCAACGTAAAGCATCCGTGATTTTTACACACTCCTCGAATCACTTGAAACACAACCAGCTATTAGTGGCTAAATGTATAAAATTCCCATCGTCCATTCAGAACATTCAGAACATCGCAAAATATTTTATTGTTTTTATTATATAAAGCGTGTTTATCCAATGACGGGTTTAAAATATTCAAAGTACCAGAAATATGTAATTTTTATCTCACGCTTGCGTCATTAACTCGTTAGATAACCTTAAGCGCAATTCGTTATATGATTAGATCATTCGTGCCGCGATGGATTCACATAAAACCCTAATCTTCTAATATTCATGATTGTCATAAACGTTTTGTGTGAGAGCGTTATTACGCGTAAAAATGTAGTTGACCTTCATCGTTTATGACGTGGATAAACAAAATATGTTTTTTTCCTCCAACGCAAATGTGTCCGAATAATTTTACAAAAATAGGAACTGCTGAATCTCTAATTAAAAAAAGAAACATTTTGAGCCTATTTTAGACTGTCAAGCGTGAATAAAAAATCAAAGAAGACCACAGCTGCTTCCATTATTCCAAGTCTGTTTAGCCCAAGCGCGTATCCTAGAGATCTGCTTCCAAAAATGTTACATGCAACCATTATGTCCCTCAAAATTGGTCTACAATCTCACAAAAATTACTTCAAACACCGAAACCGATATCCTCCCATTAAAACTCACATCTTAATCCCTGTACAACTCTCCGACACCTCCAACCAGCCTCTAAACTCCACCTGCTGGTTGTGTGATGGGGGTCGGAGAACATGAAGTGTGTTGTTGGGACAAAAGGATTTCAGTATCCAGGCTCTATTTTTATGACAGTTTAATTGCTACGCGATAAGCCAGTCTGTGGTTGTTTAACAATCGAGTTTACCATTTCATATTTGACTTTTTCAAGTAGCAATGCCAATGACATCCCTCTTTTGCCACTGACTCCACAAAAGACGTCTTTCTATCCGGAGGATGGCGGGGATATCCTCTGGGGTGTGTCGTGAGGAATTCCGCCTGGGTGGTGTCACTGTCGTCGTTGTTGTTGCAAAACTCCAGCCGGTTGCTTAGAGAAGCTGCCTGACGTCAAGCGTCCACACTGCCACAGTAGCAGACCGCTTCACAGACGGATAGTAATCGAAGTAGTAGTAGTAGTAGTAGTAGTAGTAGTAGTAGTAGTAGTAGCAGTCGCATTGGTATCAGTAGTAGTAGTAGTGATATTAGTAGTAGTAATATAAGTAGTAGTAGAAGTGCTTGTAGCAGTAGTAATATTAGTAGAAGCGGTAGTGGTAGTTATTGTAGTAGTAGTAGTAGTAGTAGTAGTAGTAGTAGTAGTCGAAGTAGTATTAGCATTAGCATTGGTATTAGTAATGTTAGTAGTAGTAGAACAGGTAGTAGTAGTAGTGCTAGTGGTAGTTGTAGTAGAAGTAGTAAAGTTAGAAGAAGTATTGGTAGTAGCATTGGTATTAGTAGAAGTATTAGTAGTAGCATTAGTATTGGTAGTGGTAATATTATTAGAAGTAGTAGTAGTGTTAGTGGTAGTTGTAGTAGAATTAGTAAAAGCATAAGTAGAATGAGTAATACCATTGGTATTAGTATAAGTAGTAGTAATATTAGTTGAAGTAGTAGTAGTAGTAGTAGTAGTAGTAGTAGTAGTGTTCTACCATCTACGAGATCCTCGCAACCGATTTTTAAAGTCGTGCCGGACGATAATACCATCAACTTGTGGACATCGACTTACTCGATAGGATGGCGTCTAGACTTCTAAATGATTAATGGGAGTTCCACGGTGCCGCAGAGACGTCAATGTGTACGTTTTATTTATCTTTTCAGTAAACTTCGTGGGAAATGTCCAGTAAACTCGCAGTGGAAAAAGGAGCATTAAAGAGAAATCTAAATTATCAACCCTGCTCAAGTAAAATGACTACTACTCATTATGAATCCATCAACCTCCCCCTCTTTATGCGCTGCAATTGTTCGTTGCGTGTCTAAGAGCGTGAATATTTGATTTAATTTTGTTGGAGGCATCGCAACGCCACCGTTTAAATTAAAAATGCGTAAAAAATATTTTCTGCGAGTTGTTGTATGCTTTAGATATCAAATTAAGGTGATAATGATACGCCAAAATCAACCTCCATAATAGCCGACACCCTCCCCCCACGGAATTCAACCACCCAGATTATGGCGCCAATCCTACCACCCCCAAACGAGAGCCAGTAACGCAGAAGCGCGCGCAAGCACATAAGCACTCACGCACGCACGCACGCACGCACGCACGCACGCTTAGCTTCAAGGAGCCAATCGGCGTTGCTGCATTATCGAGCACGTTGTTGCGAGTGTCTATAAAAGACGCGTGGTAATTTATTTTCATTTGAATTTTCTCTTAACAGCACCGTGATCATGACGTCGAATTTTTCGATCGATAAGCTCGTCAATTCGGACAATCAGCCAATTCCGGCCGATTCCTTCGACACCACCACTTCTTCCGCAACAACCACATCTTCCTCTTCCTCAGCCTCCACAATCATTCCAGATGTCCTGCAGACGTTGTTACGAGGTAGAAACGGTTGTGAAATTGTTTTATGCGTCATTTGATTTAATTGTGCAAAATTTTGAGCTCGATTTTCGACATCACGGCGTATGCAGATTTTAGTCAACATCCAGTTTTTATGAGCTGGAAATCATTGACCTCCATTGCCGAATAGGCGTCTGGACTTTCATGTACGTGGTCGCGAGTGAGCGATGCATCGATTTACCTAATTAAGTCCGCCTGTTCCACTGTCATTTCATAGAAGTGTCTTATTCAATTTCTGACTCCACAACGAGCATTCGCATCAATTGGGTTTTCGAAAACTGAATTTCCGAGGAAGATGATTGCAGGGGATTCCCATTTCCGTGAAGAGTTTGAAAAACACGAAATTGCGGCCATTGAAAGGCACTATCAATGAAGAGGGCATCCTTCATTCGACACACAGCTGCCGGTGTAGATGGCTGTCACGTCGTCTTTGTGTTTGTATGACAGGCCACGAGCAGGGGGCTCTCGAAAAGACAGCCTCCCTCCAACCCCCCCCGTCAAAGCCCCCCCAACGTCTCTCTTCCCACGCGAATGACCACAAATTATACATAATGCTAATCATATTCGCAACCATACATGCACCCCCGCCGTCCATTCTTATCAAATTAATCGTCAAACGCCGATGTCAGTGTTGTTGTTAGGGAGATTTCGTGGCAGACTAACTAAATCCGGTTTGCCTAAATTTATTGACTTCTTATCCATGAGTAGGAACGTCTGAAAGGCCGTCTGGTAGCGTCGATAATGAAGTAACTATGATGGTTTTAGACGGCAGAGTAGTTGATTGCATCGGGAATAAATATAATCACCGATTATGCGTAATAAAACAAAGAGTTCTTGCATCGATGAGTTTAGGCATGGCGACAAAGCCGGAATTGGGGCGTCGCTCTCTACGGCTTAGGTATAACCGCGTTTGATTGGTCGACCGGGTTTGATAAATAAAACGGTTCTTCTTCTGCCTGCAGATCACCGGCTCGCGACAGAGATCCACCCATCCGGCGCCAACCTGATTGCCAATTTGCCCGAAAGTCTAGACACAAAAATCAATGTCGCCCAATCGATCAATTACATGGAGTTGCTGGCCTGGCAGCAACGACTATTCCAACAACAACTTTTCAGCCTCTCATCTGCGCTGTGTCCGATGATGCCATTCGCTCTCTGTCTCCCGCAAACACCTCCGCCACCACCTCCGCCAGACACGACCACCGCCTCCCATCACCACAAACAACAACAACAACAACAACAGCGGAGGCGTAAACAGCACGACGACAACGGCGAAGAAGAAATTGGTGTCGGCGAGGATGAGGAGAAGGAGGAGAAGGAGGAGGAGGCAGGCAAGGATGAGGGGTTCCGCTGCTTTGAGTTGAGGAGTCGGCGGAAACGACGAGTTCTCTTCACCAAGAGACAGACCCTCGCCCTGGAGCAACGATTCCGCCTGCAGAAGTACCTCTCAGCCTCGGAGAGGGAACACCTCGCCAGAAGCATCAGCCTCAGCTCCACCCAGGTACACTTTCTCCAGCTTCTTCTTCTTCTTCTTCTTTTTGGTCAACTTTTACTTCGAAAAACCCTCCAAGCAGCCCCTGGGCACGTCCGCAACCTCGTAAAGACCCGTGTCCTTCTGAAGCTGCTTCGCGCTTGTGTTTAATTGGGTGTTTCAGAGATATTAAACGCCGGACACGCCTGCGATACCACTCTGGCCTCATCAATCGTGACAATAAGTGCAATGGTAGTTCATACTCCACTTAAATTGATTCGCTTAAAATGGATCTAATGGAGGGAAGGTAGCGCGGCGTGGATAAGTTGATCTAAAGTTGATCTAAAGTGAACAGCTGTGCCCCACGTGTCAATTAGCGCGAGGGGGCGAGAAAGTCGAAAAGTGGCGGCCAAATTCACCAACCCCCCCATCTTTGGGCCTCCTCTTGGGCATGCGGCGAGGTTACGCAAATACGGGTTGGTTCGTTTGTGCATAAACATTGGGCGCGAAACAATAATATAAATAACAAAGGCAGGCGGTTCAATAGAGGAGGACTCTTTTCCCCTCTCTCTCTCTCTTGCTCCGTTGAAGGGGAGGGAGGTTTGTTGGCGATTGGAAACATTGCCATCGCGTCACCAATTGTTGACGTTTCTGTTAACGAAGACACATCAGCGAATCATATACGCCACGGATACTACCAATAGCGTGTCCGTATTGCCTTATTTTCAAGGTCTTTCTTAATCTCTCTCTGGCGTGCAGGTGAAGATATGGTTCCAGAATCACCGTTACAAGATGAAGCGGTTCGACACGTCCTCGGAGGAGGAGGCACCCCCGCGAACACCACCGCCAGCACCGGCAGCGTCGTCATCGTCTTCGGTGTCGTCATTGGCTCTCGACAGTTCGACCTTGAGTTTCAACTCGGTCGTTGCGCCCAACGACAACCACTCAGGCGATCGTCCTGGACAGGTCGACTTACTCGGCCACACGGAGCTGCCACGAACGCAGCTGCCCAAAGTCACCCACAGCAACAACAACAATACTACTCACCAACACCAACAGCGACCGTCGTGGAACAACTCGGCGAATTTGTCGAGCGAGGATGAAATCATGCCAACTGATCTTTCAGTCGGCAACAAGGCTGTTGATAGTCTGTCCAATATGGGACTGATCTTTACTCAACAGCCCACATCTGCGATTCGATAGCGAAATCAACCAATCACCACCCCACACAGGACCCTCCCCGCTATGATTTTCAACTCTTCCGATCCAGCAGCCAATAGCAATGGAATGAAACTACCTCGGTGCTAATTCAATAATATGCTTACTTGATTGATTTTAAATTCACAATAAATAAAATGGGTAAAGATGCTCATCTGAGAAAAATATATATTTTTTAAATGTCTTCGATGCTATGCAGTCATTCGATCCAGCCTCAAACTGCGTGAACAAGACCTTCAAGACGACCTTGATGCTTCTGACAGCTTGGAGGCCTTTTGAAGGACCCTGTTCTTTTGGAAATCGCCAGCTCAGTTAGCCGAAAAATGTCAAGGTGACGCATCCACGACAATCTCTATCCACGGCGATCTGGAGATTTCGTTGTGCTGCTGCGGACGAATCTCGCGTATCTCCTGTCGCGGTTGCGGCGAAAGACAGTGGTTTGAAAGGCGTTCCAATTGGACGGTTTCCACGCAACAGGTTTTGGCCACGTCACTTAATCGATGCATTTGATCAGAGTACTAATTGGAAAGCCGCCAATATATTTTCGTGCACGCCCACGATTCAGCCCTGTTTCCAAATCTCCGTAAACCTTAAGCGTCCGCTTTGACGGCGTTGATCCAATCCCGGCAGCATTGTTGGCGGAAGACAGCGAATTGAAAGGCCGGTGTCTGGTGGGCGTTAAACGTAGCCGAACCACTGCAGCCAGTGTCCGATGCTGATGGCATCCGACTGAGCTGCCTCGATCGTAGTCTGTTTAGTCTGGTTGTGAGGATCGCAATCGCAAGGAATCGAAAGCCGCACTCGATGAATCGCTGGGAAGTTCTCGCGTCTGCAGAATCTCGTTGTTTCAAGAAGAAGGGTCAGCGGATCACGCCATTGGTCACTTCGATGTGTACTTTTATTGAGCTTTCTGCTAAAATATTTTGTAATTTTTGTCTCAATCGGGCAATTGGAATAGATTGCATCAACACAACATTTCCTTTTCTGAGATTGGTTGGTCAGACGAACGGAACCAATTAAAATCTCTTCCAATCATTTGTAATTTTGTATCATAATCATACAGAAGGTATCCACTCTTACGCGTTGTTGGTGGAAGGAGCCGAAAATGACGTTTTATCTTGCGTTCATTTTTTATTTCGAAATAAATCGAATCATCGTTCTTCTGACTTCAGAAGGTGACGATAGATTGCTTTCTATTTACCTAAGAAAACGTACGATAAGACACACCTTTGTAAAGAGATTGGAATAAACGAGCCCTGGGTAGAACATCTTATCCATTATCCCTCATGGATCGATATACAGATATATTGGTTTTCGAGGCTGGTGGTTTCTCACCGGACGTGCCAAATCGTTGAACAGCAAGCAAACCCACACACACACAGTCCGGTTAACCATTCGTTATCAACACGCTTTAAACAAACAGAAACCTTACAGAAAAGTGAAGAAATTACTTTCGGTGTTATCGCGCACTGCTTCTGTGGTGACCTATAATCCTCGAGTCATCCTGAAGAGCGCGCAAAGAAGGCCACGTAGGTGTCTCTTGTTTGAACTTTTGTTCACCAAACGAGATTGGATTGCGCACGTGATAACTGTTTCAAAGAGGTAAATATCATGAGGTCGAAGTCAAATCGATTACTCACGTTTACTAGCACGGTAAACCATTACTGCAGACTCAGATTCCTGTTTCGATATCTACCGACAATGGCGTCAGTGAATACCACAACTACTATGACTGGCATTACAATCAGATGTACCGAAGATCCTTGGGTCAATCTTCCCTTGACGTAAATACTACTCATAACTCGGAAAATTTCGGTTTATTATGCAAGACGTAACGTTGTATGAAGTTGATTTGAGGAAACTTAGTTACTTGGACATTATGAAACAAGAAACCAACGTGACGAAGGATAAGGAAAGATAGAATTGCGACATTCTTGCAGAAAACGAGGCTACACAGCCTGGGAAAAAGATGTTTACACAGAGGCCAGGGAAACAACGTAGTGGAGTTTCTCTGAGATGAAGAGATTTAAGGTCCTTCTGTGATTGACAGGCTACGGCTTTCGTCACTGAAACCAGAACTTGACCTACAGATGCTTGACCTTCAACTTGTCCGGTTCTCCATCTCTCAGGCGAGCTGATGAAGCTGTTCTGCGCGCATCTTTTCTTAGACTCATCAGGACCTCGATGCAACCAGTTAATTCCATGATCGACGACGACGACAATAAATCTTCCTGTGCGTCTTAACTTCGTCCAAATGGTGTATCACATTCCAGCTTCGTATGGAACGACTTTCCCACAAACTAATTTTTCGATATTATCCGTGTCTGTGTCACCAAACAAAAGTCGATTAAAATTAAAGTTGAATTAATCCATCGGTTGATGAAAAATATTTATAAACGCGTGTGTAAGCTGCTTCCAGCACCGATTAAATATTTGACCAACCCAATGATTTGAAGAACAACTCGCTGGTAGGAACCGGTGTAGGCTGGAATGGAGTCTTTCCAGAATCAATCGAATCGGCAGCACGTTTTGAAGGGGATGTAAATGAAGCGGTGTAGAAAGTATCAAGACCATTATTTTTTAAAAATAATCAAACCTCCTTTCCCCGCTAATTGGCCTGGAAAGATCAACGACCCGCTCGTGTTTGAGCACTAAAATGAGAATGGATGTTTCGCTGGACTTCCGCAGGAAACAGTGTCAACGGTAGCTCTCTCGAAAGCGCCGTTTCCGGTCATCCATTCAGTCGGATAATTAAAAAATAGTCCCGCAATACACGAGTGTCTGCTTTAGCGAGAAAAACAAAAGTAGGTCCATCCCTGCCCGATTTTATTGTGCGAATTTGCCAGAATTCCTGGATGATTCTGGAAGATTCTTGGAAGACGGCGGCATCGCCTGCAGTGGCACCCTCCGTCATTGGGTGTCTCGGGGGGCTGGGTGATGCCGCAGTCGATTTGAGTCGCCGCTGGATGGCTACAGGTGCTAGCTTAACACGGGAGTCGAACCCAGGGTCTCTCGCGACCAGAGTGGGGATGCTGACCTCTACTCCATCGCCTCCCCGTGTAACCCCAGTGGGTATGAAGGGTTTCTTGTCGCATAGACCGCAGAAATGTGTGAAATTAATGAAATCTGCGATTTCCCAGACCCCCGCGGCAGATAATAACTGAAGAATTAAACTTGTTCTGGAAATGCCCATCCATTTTTTTCTAAAAGGTTTGGAATTGAATTGGGGTCAGGACAATTCCGAAGAAGCGCAATTTGGGGGGTGAGGGGTTGGGTGAAGAGTTGTTTATGGATGGGACTCACAAAGGCGCCTGTGTCCATTTTCACAACACAAAAGATGGAATTTTAATTATCCGGTGGGTAATAACTTTGGTCAATGAGCATTGCAATGTTTTCCTAGTCATCATTTTTATTTTAGCCGATTTAAAATTCACGAGTGCCAATATCACCGAGTTGCAACCAAATTGCCTGAATTCATTAATTGCAATCAGTAAGAGAAGAGGGTGTGCAACGGGAAGGAAAAGGTTTATAGCAAAAGATGGCGTTTGGATTAATCAACAAAGAGAAAAGACCCTTCACCTCCCCTTTCGATGTACCCAGACGCATCGAGAGGAAAGACGAAGGACTCCAAAACCCCTCTAGCTAGAGAGTAGAACCGATTGGCAAAACGTTTTCTTTCTACGGCTTCCAATTAGTCCGCTGGAGCGCGTCTGCCAATCGGTTTAGAGGGGCGTGGACCCTTTAGGGTGAAACCTTTCCTCTCCCTCCTCCAGTTCGACCCACTTTTCTTCATTTTCATCTTCCCCACCCCTCCCCCCTACAAGTCCTCCGATAAATATAGCAGCTTCTTTTTACAGCGGTCCAGTGTTAAATGGGGAAAATAATCCATTTCAACATTATGGAAAGGCCTGCACTTAGCCGAGAACAATGGCCTGTGAATACTTAAAATGAACAATTGAAACCGAATCCTCATTGTGTAATGAATGTGGCACTTAGCAAGCAAGCAACCCCATTGAAACGAATCTACTTAAATCTCCAATTCTTATTAAATAACCTGATTTCTATAATCTTGGAAAAGAATTCGAAATTGACAAATCATGGAGACGTTCTTATTGATTTCAAGTGGCCGATAGGATAAATTCAAAATGTTTCCCAAATCAGGGATTCTTCAACTTCATCGATTCCACCTGCATATCAATAATGACCATAATCAATATATTCTCCATTTGAGCATTCATTCCTTTACAAAATCCAGATTAATACTTTCCCATCAGCACCGTCTTCCTCTTCCTCCTCCTCCTCCTCCTCCTCCTCCTCCTCCTCCTCCTCCTCCTCCTCCTCCTCCTCCTCCTCCTCCTCCTCCTCCTCCTCCTCCTCCTCCTCCTCCTCCTCCTCCTCCTCCTCCTCCTCCTCCACTTCTTCAAAATAATTGTCAATCCCCACCAAGCAGAAGTTTGTAAGAAGAAGACTACGAGGTTTTAGCAACTTGATCCGAACAGGGGTGTGATTTAGTGTTTATACAGGAATGGGAAGTGTGTGGGTGTGAATGTTGACAGACGGGGGAACTGACTTCTATCCATTCTATCCAAATGATTCGCTGCTCGACAAAACGAAGGCGGATAAATATGTTTCAAATGCTGAGTGGCATGCAGTCGTTGTTCGCTCTACAAAAGCCGCAAAAAACGTTGCGCTAATTACATCTTGCCTCCTTTGGTCCGACTGCTCCAGAAGCCACCCCCTCTCCACCAATCAAGCCAAGTGGAATCGGTGTGGAGCGGCGGTTATGAGAACAACACCACTGCCACCACCTTTAGTCGTTGCTTTGTGGCGAAGATCAGACAAACCCACCAATCCCCCCGAATAGACACTGATGTGCGGGTGTATAATTGATGTGTATGCTTGATGGCGCGTGAGAAACCTGAAGCTGGAATTCACTCACTCACTCACTCCCGGTCTCCGTGACCCATCCACGGCTCTGCGAACCGGTACTCCGAGGGAAAACATTCTTGGCCTCACGCTGCACACGTGTCCCCCGTTCTGCGGATGACCTCAGCCCAGATGACCTCTCCTTCTCTCCTCCTCCTCCTCCTCAAATTCTGAGCACTTAACCCGAGATTACACTTCACTAAAACGCAGACTCGAGGTCATGCCTATTAAGTGGGAGTTAAGCTAAGTGGGAATTGACTTTTATTGCTTTCCGAGGTAGAGGGGACCTCTCCCGTGTGCTCGGGAAACTCGGCCGGGGCTGAGAGGCCGTGTTAAATTGGCAGCGTGCCAATTGATTTGAGGCGGGTTCCTTCTAAAACGACGCATAGGCTCCCTCGTCAACGACTAGAGGAGCAACCCACTTTAGGAAGAATAATTCGGATAATGGTAATTACGAGTCATGGGGGGCGATTTGAGTGTCAAGTTGAGACTGAAGACTTGACAGACTCCGCGACCAGGGCTGTTAGTCCTCCCCGACACACCATACACCCATACTACTTAATTCCCAGCAGTATGGATCTCCTAATTCGGAGTCCAGTCTGACGCTGCACCATGCAGCTACTTGAAGTTGAATGTCAAGTTGAGACTGAAGACATGACAGACTCCGCGACCAGGGCTGTTACTCCACCCCGACACACTATACACCCCATACTACTTATAATACTACTACTAATGCAATTATTTATACATTTAATGCAATCAATACAAATCCCCGTGAATGTTCAACCAGTACAAATGCAAAGCCATCATATCCGATTGTTATGACGCTTAGTAGCTCGGAGAATACTGTCAACGGTATATGCTCTGTTGGGTCATGAGTGATGTGCGCGATTCGAAGTAGCTACAATACCCTGTCCACTTCTGTTTAGTTCCGAAGACATTAACCTCACAGACACGGAATCGCCCCTATTTGATAATCATTTTCAAGAAGTCACAGAGTTACGTTTTATGATGAATTACTATTTTGCGTATCTCCTTTGGCCAACAATTGGCACCGTCAACGTCATATCAGCTCAGAATGGACTGATACAAATCTCTACATGGTCGTTCAATTTAAATTGGTCGATAAAGGTACATTCGATAATTTTATGCACAATTAAATCAGAAGATTACAGTTGACATCTATCAAGACAAGTTTTTTTCTTTATTGTTTGCGTCTGCAAAAAATGCAACTTTAAAATTGGTTGGATGAAGGATCACGGCAAGCTGGTAATGTCGGTTTTCTGAAATAAGATTGGCTATTGGAGGGTAAGATGTCACCAATCATGATTAGGAGGAACCAGGTGATTGGTTGATTTTGCTATCGAATCGCAGATGGGGGCTGTTGAGTAAAGATCAGTCCCATATTGGACAGACTATCAACGCCCTTGTTGCTGACTGAAAGATCAGTTGGCATGATTTCATCCTCGCTCGACAAATTCGCCGAGTTGTTCCACGACGGTCGCTGTTGGTGGTGGTGAGTAGTATTGTTGTTGTTGTGGTTGTTGTTGCTGTGGGTGACTTTGGGCAGCTGCGTTCGTGGCAGCTCCGTGTGGCCGCGTAAGTCGACCTGTCCAGGACGATCGCCTGAGTGGTTGTCGTTGGGCGCAACGACCGAGTTGAAACTCAAGGTCGAACTGTCGAGAGCCACTGACGACACCGAAGACGACGACGCCGGTGCTGGTGGAGGTGTTCGCGGGGGTCCCTCCTCCTCCGAGGACGTGTCGAACCGCTTCATCTTGTAACGGTGATTCTGGAACCATATCTTCACCTGCACGCCAGAGAGAGATCAAGAAAGACCTTGAAAATAAGGCAATACGGCAATACACGCTATTGGTAGTATCCTGGGCGTATATGATTCGCTGATGTGTCTTCGTTAAAAGAAACGTCAACAAATGGTGACGGGATGGCAATGTTTTCAATCGCCAACAAACCTCCCTCCCCTTCAACGGAGCAAGAGAGAGAGGGAAAAAGAGTCCTCCTCTATTGAACCCCCTTCCTTTGTTATTTATATTATTGTTTCGCGCCAAATGTTTATGCACAAACGAACCAACCCGTATTTGCGTAACCTCGCCGCATGCCCAAGAGGAGGCCCAAAGATGGGGGGGTTGGTAAATTTGGCCGCCACTTTTCGACTTTCCCGCCCCCTCGCGCTAATTGGCACGTGGGGCACAGCTGTTCACTTTAGATCAACTCTAGATCCACGCCGCGCTTCCTTCCCTCCATTAGATCCATTTTAAGCGAATCAATTTAAGTGGAGTATGAACGACCACTGCACTTATTGTTACAATTGATGAGGCCAGAGTGGTATGGCAGGCGTGTCCGTCGTTTAATATCTCCGAAACACCCAATTAAACACAAGCGCGAAGCAGCTTCAGAAGGACACGGGTCTTTACGAGGTTGCGGACGTGCCCAGGGGCTGCTTGGAGGGTTTTTCGAAGTAAAAGTTGACCAAAAAGAAGAAGAAGAAGAAGAAGAAGCTGAAGAAAGTGTACCTGGGTGGAGCTGAGGCTGATGCTTCTGGCGAGGTGTTCCCTCTCCGAGGCTGAGAGGTACTTCTGCAGGCGGAATCGTTGCTCCAGGGCGAGGGTCTGTCTCTTGGTGAAGAGAACTCGTCGTTTCCGCCGACTCCTCAACTCAAAGCAGCGGAACCCCTCATCCTTGCCTGCCTCCTCCTCCTCCTCCTCCTTCTCCTCATCCTCGCCGACACCAATTTCTTCTTCGCCGTTGTCGTCGTGCTGTTTACGCCTCCGCTGTTGTTGTTGTTGTTGTTGTTTGTGGTGATGGGAGGCGGTGGTCGTGTCTGGCGGAGGTGGTGGCGGAGGTGTTTGCGGGAGACAGAGAGCGAATGGCATCATCGGACACAGCGCAGATGAGAGGCTGAAAAGTTGTTGTTGGAATAGTCGTTGCTGCCAGGCCAGCAACTCCATGTAATTTATCGATTGGGCGACATTGATTTTCGTGTCTAGACCTCCGGGCAAATTGGCAATCAGGTTGGCTCCGGATGGGTGGATCTCTGTCGCGAGCCGGTGATCTGCGGGCAGAAGAAGAACCGTTTTGTTTATCAAAGCCGGTCGACCAATCAAACGCCGTAATACCTAAGCCGTAGAAAGCGACACACCAATTCAGGGTTTGTCGCCATGCCTAAACTCGTCGATGCAAGAACTCCTTGTTTTAATACGCATAATCGGTGATTATATTTATTCCCGATGCAATCAACTACTCTGCCGTCTAAAACCATCATAGTTACTTCATTGGCGACGACACCAGACGGCGTCCCAGACGTTCCTACTCATGGATAAGAAGTCAATAAATTTAGGCAAACCGGATTTAGTCAGTCTGTCACGAAATCTCCCTAACAACAACACTGACATCGGCGTTTGACGATTAATTTGATAAGAATGGACGGCGGGGGTGCATGTATGGTTGCGAATATGATTAGCATTGTGTATAATTTGTGGTCATTCGCGTGGGAAGAGAGAGGCTGGGGGGCTTTGAAGGGGGGGATGAGCGGAGGCTGTCTTTTCGAGAGCCCCCTGCTCGTGGCCTGTCATACAAAGACGAGGTTATGATTGGGCGAAGGACTGTGTTGCCCTTAACGGTAGGATCTCTGTGATTTTAATGCAGACTCCTTCTTTACCAAGTAGGAGTTTTTAACTGGGCCTATTGCCTCGTGATTGGGAATACCGTTTGCGATCCCGCGACAAATTCGAAATTTAACGACCAAACAAATCATAGAATCGAATTATTTCTCGTCCGTTAACACCCCAAGCACTTTTTGTTGTTTCAAATATCGCGGTTTCATTTAAATTGATGGCATCTCAAACCAATTATTGGAGTGTCTTGAAAACAGTTGTTATGAATAATCGACTTTCGTATACAACTTAATATCAATATCATTTGGACCAAATACATGGCACTGCGTTTTGTAATATAAAACTGCTTAACTCGACCAAATCGGCCACCTCATCACAACTTTCGGATTTAATCTACCACATTCACACTGTCGCCGTCAAAAGGGACGATTCGTGGGTTTCCCGAAGACTAGATTTCTCCGTGGTTGATTGGAATTCATTTAAAACGATTCATTTAACAATTGCTTACCACAAATGTCCTCCCGAAGAGCTCCTGAAATGGACGGAGTGGACGTCGAGAGATTGGAGGTCGTTTTTGCGCTACCCATGAGATGGCTGATGGAAAAATCGGTGGCCATCTTTTGGCAAGAATAATCGCAAAACAGCATTAATGCGCGCTTTTTATAGGCGTGTGTGGGCGTGCGCAATGAGGCGTGACATCTGATTGGTGGTTTGGCGCCCACCTAGCGCACGTGAGCGCGCGTGTCAATTGCGCGCTTTTGCGCTATTGGGTGCCGCGCGTTGATGTACTTAACAATTAGTGGAATTATTCGAGGCGATTTTGGGTAGGTTTCGTCATGATTCAATTGTGATGAAAATTCGTTGATGCACTTATGCGAGGTAGTTGGAATTAGAAGACAATGATTACCGCCATTGTGTACCTGTATTGATCCATTTGAAATATGGAGACCCAAAAAAGTTTTCGTCAATTCCTTGAAATTGTTTAAACATCATGGAAAATGACAACAAAACAGAAGGAATAGCTCAAGTTGCCAGTCTATTGTCGATCAATGACAGTAGAAGTATTTGGCGAAATGAGACTTCGCTGTCTACACACAGAGAAGCCGTACACACCTCTCAAACCCCATTGGCTGCAGGTTTTCGACCACATATTCCGCCTCCCACAGAAGGAGGGTTCGAACCCCTGAAAAATAAACAAGTTTCTCGAGTTTGTCATCTTCTTGATAAGCTCATTCGCCTGAACCTAACGACCAGTCTATCCGTCTGACGTCCGTCTGATTACCCAACCGCCGTACTCATTTTATGATGGTTGAGCTGGATAAAAACACGCGAACCTCGATTGCTAGACACTTGTTTATTGCACAGCAATTAAAAAAGAGATGGGCGATGTGTGGGGGGGGGGGTTGGTTACTGGCATCTTTTTTGTAATCCCCACCTTCGCAACCAACATTGGTTTTAATGCCCACAACACCCCTTCCACCATGAAATTGTGAATGTTTGACAATGCAGGCACTCGGATACAAGCATTTCAACTTCGACATTAGGCGCGCAAAGGGACTCGAACTCAAGATTCCGAAATTAGAAGAAGGCCACTATTGTTAAGTGATGCCTAATTGGACGAGTGGGTTAGAGAATCCGGTTCAGGGGGTCCTTTCAAGGTCGATGCTCGTCATTATCAGAGGAAACCAATGTCAATTTTGTCATTGGTCAATCGTCTTGGTCAAACAATCTAGATCATTCGAACAACAACCCAAGTTATTCAACGCTGATAACAAAAAGACGTCCCAGTGAGCGGCACTCGTGTCAGGAGTCTTGGGGAGGTGATGACATCCTCTGCTCGCGTGTCCCGATTGTCAAACACTTGTTGTCACGTAGCAATAATGATGCCATTAAATTGGTTGTGGGGGGTTGTGCGATAAATCGAAATGCTCCCCCAATTTATGCTCAGACGGGGTCCCGTCAACTGGAAGGCAACAGAAAATCGTGGTTTGTTAACCGAATTGTGAGTGTCGTTTTATCAAGATCGAACCACTGGAAACATGAGGCGTATAAGAGCTGCCCTGGGAGATTGTGTCTAGCCAATGGCATGGCGCGATATTCCAGATGAATGCGTGGGGTAACGATTGCTAGAACAGTGTCATCTTTATAAGTGGCACACAAGATGGAAACATCGACCCTTTTATAACAGAAGAAGGGCGTGTTTGTTGGAGAAATGGCAAACATGTTCCCACTCAAAATAAACGACTGTAGACTATCAGTTTCGATTGGGTCTCAAGAGTTGCAGTGCAAATCTCAGTCAATCACAAACGCTAAATGTGTCGTGAGTCACTGCGCGGTGTAATTCACTCGATAACTCGAGTTTTGTGCCATAATAATTGAAGGGAAGGCGCATTTTAAAAAATAATTAACAGTCACAATCGATTGCACGGATGTTCATCCAACTTATTCCCATACGGATTATCAAGGTGATGACGACGGTTGTTAAGGCGATTTAACAGATGAACGATTTGAGCCGGCTAACCTTCACGACAACAACGCTTCACGCTAGCCAATGAGGACTGGAAAATAATGGCGAATCACTTCAGTTCGATAAAAAACGGTTATCTAGTCTGTCAAACGCTTAAAACCGGTCATCGAAAAACGTGTCGAATCCAATGCAAGGTCACTGACATGATTGTAATTTCAATGACCTTTAACCTGAACTTGCTGTTCTGTGACAAGCCACAACTGCCCGTTGACAATAGTGTAATCTGCTAATCTGATGTCAATTTTAACCCGTTTTTAAAACAACCGACAATGCTTTATCACACCACAATTTCCGAAATTAATGAACGTTCATTGACTGTCCAAAGATTGGTATGCTGATTCCCGCCATAATTATCCTTCACTTCACGGGTGCTTAACTGAACCATTAACATAATTCGGGGACAATGGGAAGGGGGGTCTTAACAGAATTTAAGAATGCTAATAATCATCAATGTCATCAGTAGACACACGTGTGATTTCTTATCGAATCCATCTCCACACGGTGGTGTCCTAATAAAGATGATGATAATGGTGATTGTTGTTGTTGTTGTTAAGGTGAATTAAAGCTAACTAATTGGAGCTGATTAATCTTCACGGCTGATGAGACAGACACAAAGCCAGTTCAATTCCACAAGGGCGGTGTTTTATTGGGCTGATGAAGTAGCATCATGGGGTGCTGGAAGACAAACACCATCAAGGTCATCGATGACGCTCGTCATTGCTATTTCATGGTGGTTGGAGACTCAAAGAGCAGAGAAAACCGCTTTCTTTGAAATGGTGGTGTAGACGAATGCAGCGTCTTTTTTTGTGATCGCATTCCGATTCGTGTCTTTGACGTTCAAGCCTGGCAAATTATGACCCCGCCTGCAACCATCAACTCCATTCCGATGTCAATAAACTTAAATGACAGTTCATTGCCACAGTCAATTGAACACAGCCTCATCCATCTATCAACTCAGATGGATGGATAAATGGATTGCCGTGGTGATGACGACTTTTGTCAACGCGATTTTGCTGCTCACTGAATCGATGCCGTTTTGATGACGATTAAGCGACGGTAAGCAACAATAACGACGTGTCGTGGTCAATTATCCGCAAAGGGGACGAAACATGTTGATGGAGATAAGTTGAAGCAGTATTCGACTTGTAGGATCCCGTTGCCCGAGGTAACCGCGATAAGCATCCTCCCTGGGTTCGACTCCAAGGACAGAAATAAGCCGTGCGTGCCTGTAGTAATTCGGTGACCGGTCGGAGGCTTCCTCCTCCACCGTTTTCTCCGCCCCCGCTTTTTCTTCCACCGCTACTTTACTTCTTCTGCGCCTTCTCCTCCACTTCCACCACCACACCACCAACACCACCACCACCACCTCCTCCTCCTCCTCCTCCACCGATTCCTCGTCAACTTCTTTACTTCTCCTCCGCTTTCTCCTCCACCTATTCTTCCTCCGCTTCTTCCTACCTTCCCTTCCCCACATCAAACTGCACCTCCTCCACTACCCCTCTCAGTGGTCTCGTTCCGTCAATGTTGTCTCGCTCTCAGCCTCCTAGCCATCTCTCAGCCTCAGTTCCACGCATGTGGCCTGAGGGAACGGAGGGAAGAAAGACCAGCGACACAATAGTCATTCCCGTGGCCGATGTCACTCCCGACGCGAGTCCTGGGTTTAATTTCAAGCAACGGGACGCCTAAAGCCTTCCGTTGGGTTTTAAACTAGCCAATTAGGTGCTCATCGGTCGTTGGTTGTGGTTCCGATTGCGCGTTTGCTTTAAATCGTGCTTGAAAGCCGCTTGATCAACTGATCCTCTGTTCGTGAATGACAGAGCCATCCACGTTATCTTCGAGTGGCTCAGTAAATGAAGCTGCCATCTGTAAAATCATCTCCAAGAATCGTCATGGAAATGACATCTATGAGACAGTCAGCTTCTCCACTAGCGGGAGGAGATTTCCGCCCCCAAACTGGACCATTAAATGTTACTTAGAGAAGCAGTTGAGAAGTAGTACCTCCTCCTCGTATTTTTGAATCGCGTTCAGACGGGCTAAGCCAGCAGCGGATAACCGGGAACTCCAACCCACCCACCCATCCTCCTGTAGCAGTACGGCACGCAGACCCCTTCAGACTTGATGGGGCTGATCCTCTCAATGATGACTAAACAATCAGAAAGGCGTTTCTGTTCGACCATCATTTGGAGCGTGGCGGGGGCTTTGAGAAGAGGAAGAGGAGGAGGAGGAGGAGGAGGGGGAGGGTTTGATGTGGGGAGATAAGAAGAGGAGGAAGAGGAGAGAGAATCGCTGAAATGTCCCCAGCAACCCCCACTTCTCCTCTTCGGGTGGTATTCGAGACGCTACCTTTAGATGTTCCAAAGAACCTTCATGCCAAACACCTATGAAGCCACTAAATCTCGCGTATCTTATCTTAACACAGTGTCAAGATGCTGTTGGGGGAAGCTGGTTTTTAAATTATTCCTATCAACACCACCAGCACGTCACCGTCGGAAACAAATTATTATTATTATTATTATTTTCAAGTACGCGATTTTCAATTATTACTCGTCTTAACTGCGATCATCTAATATGCGGACGGCAAGATGGAGGATGATTGGCAACAGCTTGACCGGTCCATCGCGGGGTTGTTCGTCAGAGAATAGCTGCTGAACACATCAACATGTTTCTCCACTAAGAGCAGCTGTTGACACAACGCCGATTGCTCGTTCAGCTCAACGGTATTTTAGACAGTCGATTATCTGGATGCCGTCTCAGTGAATTTCGGAGTTCACTGTTTCAGGCGACCTGGAGTAACGTCAAACCACAAAGAGCCCTTCATGAATGCCTACGTCTGCTTGATCTCGAACATTGAGGCCTTTTGATCATTTGTAGGCGTTTTAAAGCAATCTACTATTCTTGTGGCTTACATATGCTCTCCCTCCGCGAGATCATAATTTAAGCGTAATTTTGGGGACCCCGCTTATCCCGTCAACGCTAACTTTCCAGGATTCTGCAAAAACAAAGTGCGATTCTAATGAACCTAAACCAATAGCTGTGATCGGGCGTGCCTGTTCAAATACAGCGGGAAAATTCGATTGGCACTGGGACGTTGGCACCTCTAAATCTTTTCCCGAGAACCTTTATGAGGCCGGTTTACCCTCCGCGGAAATTAATTATTTTGGTTCCATTAACGGAAACTAACGGAAATAGAAATGAACAATCTCAATCATTTATAAATCTGAATGACTATACGATACACTGGGCAGACGAGAGTGTCTACGACTGTCGAAATAGAAATGAAGATAAACCAAGAGATCTCGCAACGAAAGGAAAGAAAAAAGAGTAGGCAACGGCTAGTCTAAAAAGGAGTCTCAAACCTCAACGCGAGGACCCGAAAGCTGGCTGTGTAGGTTGACAAGAGAAAAAGCGAAGATTTACACGTTCATTTCGAAAAGGTCTGAGGTTTGTTTGGTCTGCGATGAGGTGTTCACTTTGCCTGCAATTCTTCCTCGTATTGCTTGCGGAAACAATTTCCGATGGGGAAGAAATCGAGACACCTCTGTTGGTAGAGCTCCCAGACGTAGGTTTCCTGTAAGTGAATATAATGGGTGAGAAACGAACCATACTACTTATATACTAATCATTGTTTTGTGACTTACCTGGCCAGTGAACTCGGTGTCCGGTTTATTGATAATGTGCATCAGGAAGTACATGTAATTGGCGAAATTGTGCTCTCGTTCCACGTGGATATCGAAGCCATGAGGCGCAGCGTCAAAGTACTCCTTCCCGATGCCGCAAATGAAACATTTCGACTCAAGGTCCTCTCGAACCTGCTCCAGCTGGTCTCTGAGGTCGCCAAAGGCGTCGATGATGAGACCTAAAATAACGCGAGACGGAAAACATTTACTACAACTACTGTATGCATTTCAGTAGTCGTTATTTTACACAATACGTCGGTGGTGACGAACCCTGTATGATGGCGAGCAGAATGACGATGACAAAGAAGAAGAAGGTCATGTCGAAAACAACGCGGAGCGCCTCATGTGCGTCGCCATCGGGGGGTTCGATTTCGTCGCCGATGCCACCTCCAGCCCGGAGACCCGAATGCAGATGGAAGATGAAGCACTAAGGGACATGGCGAATAAATTAATTTTAGGTGAAATTAAGAAATTGCACCCACTGAAAATTACAAGGCTTAAGGGCCAAATCATTCCGTGAAATTCGCCATTTGAATTTGAAAAAAGAAGCTTCAACTTAAGATATCATGCGTTAGTATGAATTCTTTCGTGCCATTCAGCAATCATGGCCCTCTTGCACGCTCATTTGGTGTCCTCCAGCCAATAAAATTACACGCCTTCATGTTGCACGCTTATTGGTGGTCTTCCAGCCAATAAAACTACACGTCTTCCTGTTGCACGCTTATTGGTAGTCCTCCAGCCAATAAAATTACACGCTTATTGGAAGTTCTCCAGCGAATAAAATTTAACGCCGTCGACAAATTAAATCGTAGCAAAACGTCCAAGAGACACCAGAATGTAATCTCAAGGACATTTGACAGTCCCGTAATCAATCAGATCGATAGATTGCTCACCGTCAACATGTCGTTGCATTTGTAGTCCTTTTCACCGTCTTCTTCTTTGACATAGAACTTGCGGAAGAAGTTGAACGCGATGACGGTGTAGAGGTAGATCACAATTGACGTCAGCAAGACGGTCAGGACAAGCTGGTGAACAAGAAAAGGGACATTCAGGCAGCGCTAACCCTGGCACAAAACGAAGCACCTCGCAAGAGCAATCGTCTCATGGTTACTCTTCATTATGATCTGGATACCTGTTTTGCGTTGTGGGTGACCGATTGGACAATGGTCGCGAGGGTTTTGAAGGAGATGGCCACGTCGAGAAGGTGGCAAGAGAAGAAGAAGTAGTTGACGTTTCCAAGGAGGGAGACGATAAAATAGACCACCAAGTAGAGAAAGGACTGCGAAGAGGAGACAAGATAAGAAATAGAGTCCTTGAAATGAGCCACAAGAACGTCAGCGCGTCGGCATTGATCCCACTTCTTCAAACCAATTGATTTATCGTTGACGGCTTCGAAAAATTATTCCACCGATAATCCATTTAAGCGAATTTATTAGCAGAAAACGTACTTTATCGGTGAAGATGACGCCCCATTTCCAGACGAGGTATTGTAAGTCCATTTCGCGGAGCCTAGAAGGAATGGAAACGATCGCAATGCTCCTTGAGTTTGTATGAGAGATCATTTGGCGGTGTTTCGAATTTCGAAAAGATTCTATGCTCCTCAGCATCTGATTTAACACAAGTTTATTTTGATAGTTACCGCTAAATATTAAAAGTTATCATTCATGTATCTGCATACAGAAAAGCATCACTCATCAACCGTTATACCTTTGCAAACACTCTCTCCACTTGTCCAACCACGGATGGTCCCTTCTCGAACAAACCATTCTGAATTAATAAACTCGAATACATTAGGAAGCATGTGTTTTCAATTGAATACCTGTCAACGGTTTACAGGTTTATATAGGGGGTTCTTTACCACGTGTTGGGATACCTTTGGGCGAGACGGTCATTCACGCCTCGCAACCATAGCAACAGCTTACCAGGCAGGATTGTACCAGACGCTGCAATCCTCCACAGGGCCGCTGCCGCCAGACGCCCCGGTGACACCGCCGCTGCCTCCGAGTTTGATTCCGAGAAGCCGCATAATCTGTCTGGGGTCATACTGCTCGCGATACTTCTTCAGGACCTTCTTCTTGACGAATTTGTCCCAGTACATGTGAGGAAAACTGGGTGTGGAGAGTACCAGTTTGTCCCACTGGGCTCGGAGATTGTCGTCGGAGGGCTGTTCCGATATCCAGACCCCCTCGAACTCCAACATGCGCGATATCTCCTTCTCACGCTTGAAGATGACCAGGGGGACCTGTAGGGAAAATTAAAAATAAAACCTTACTACCTACTAATCCAGAGTAGCGAGAATTATTATGAATGACCCACCTTGAGGAAATAGTAGGCGACGAGCATGCTCATGGCGAAGAGAGAATGTGCGATGGCGAGGAACTTTGTCAGGGGGCCAAGATAGGAGGATGATTCTGCAAGGGTGATCCATTCCTCGCCGTCCACATCCTCGTCGGAACCTCCTCCTCCTCCATCGCCCAGAAGGTCACCCGGGTCAAGGCCACTTGCTATGGTATCGGTGATGCTGGAGACCGTTCCAGTCAGACTAGTGACAAAGTTTGCGTCGTCATCCCCCTCGGCAGCAGAATCTCCGTTCGAACCCTTCTTTTCGATCTGTAAGAATCAAAAGGCGTGCATAAAAGGACCTCCTTAATTGAATTGGCGAACTGATTATTGGTTTGCCGATTCTTTAGTTGCAGCTTCTGCGTCTTCTTCCAGTTTACAGGAGCACAGGAGCACTTTCCTCATGAAGCTGCAGCCGTTTTCCGTCCCCACCAGGAGGCCTCCAAGTTGCCGGATGACAGAAGGCGGAACCGCGAGGCGCCCGGCATATTTGATTGGTCGCCGAACCTGGGAGTCGGATCAATGAACAGCGTGAGGGTGCTAAACGCGTCGCCATAGGTACACCAGGGGTGACTCAGTTCCAGTTTCAATTCCCTGTATCTTGAACTGGACGAGTCGTTGTCCAATAGCCTTGTCCTCCTTAACCAGCAGGAACCAGTATATCCAATCAACCGAAGTTTACTATTGTTGGTTGCCTTGACAGCTAAAAATCCAGCCATCACAGCGGGCGATTTAAAGTGAGCAATAAAGGTTGGTGCTTCTGATTTTCAGCGACCTCGAGGACGAAGGTTATTAATTGCGGAACGGACAAATTAGAGGTTGTCCTCAAACTCTCGCCGGTTGGCGTGCAATTAGGGAGTCGAACCCACGTCGAACCGCGTGATGACGCCAATCGCTGCATCATCGGTACACTCTTGATTCCCGAAACGATCGAGATTTACGGGAACTTCGCAAATCGCCTTTAACTGTGGCACGCCTTCTCAAATGACAAACGTTTAAAACGCCCACCGTTTTTTATTGTCCTAGGGGCAGTAGCGCTTTGCTTGGCGGGCCAAAGACAACCCAACTGACTGACACAACGCACAAGCGGGCATTGACCAATCAAGCGATGGTAAATCGTTACGATTGAGGTTTGAACGCCACCCAACTGACAGACGGCCAACGGGAACTCGAGCGTCTTCCCCACACCCAAGTCTCTCGGATCGCCAAGGTCACGGATCACCATACGCACCAACTCCGTTGACCCCACCTGCTTCAAGGTCAACCGAGCAAATCCCACAACCCAGACAGCTGTGCCCTCCAAACTACGTCAATCGTATCCGTACCCACCAAGGCTACAAGATCACTTCAGCCGACTGAAGTCTCTCTGTTCTACCACCACCACAACCACCAACGGATCCCAACAACTGCCTTGCTAGACGCACTCGATTGTGCAACTAAAGCCGGGTGGAGGAGAAATCTGTCTCCGATTCAAGAGACCCTTTGCCAAAGAAGCAGTTTGGCTCACCTTGTAGAACAAGAGCAGGAAGTTGATGATGAAGGCGAGGATAAGAGCACAGAGTTTGAAACGGTAGAAATTTCTCGCAAATATGGAAATGAGGAAGGTTGATGTAGCGATGGGTTTCTGCTCGACAACAAACGACTCCTCGACGTCCACAGCGGCCGCGTTCTGGGCGAGAGACTCTGGGTGAGAAAAGAGGGTAGAGGAGGTAGAGGGGGGTATAACCGAGCGCAGTGGATAAGTCGTCTACTGATATAAAATAAGTAGACACCGAAGCCTACTGGAAGCGGATTTTCCGTCAGGTGGAGGAGAAGCGGCCTTGGTAGTTGCCGTGGTTCCCGCCTTCGAATGAGGCCTTCTAGTCGCGACTGCGCTGGCTGCAAGAGCTTCCACCTTGGCGGCGTCTACGCGTTCCAACAGAAGCTGCTCTTCCTCCGAGAGAAGCCAACACTCCTACACAAAAATTGAATTTGAACCAATAGAAAGCTGCTGATTCTCTGGGGAGAAATGGGTGAAAAGTATTCGAGTGGAAGAATAAAAGCAAGACACCTGATCAACTACTGAGCAACATAATAAGTAGGTCAAAGAGATGGCTAACCTGCAGGAGACTGGGAAGGTCGGTCAGCTTCTGGGTGCCGAGACTATCCGGCGGTCGAGAATTGGCGGCTGTTGAGTCACCCACGGATGTCGTCGTCGTCGTCGACTCCATCTTCCCTCTAGTCGACGAGGTCGCACGCTTCGCCATCACCTCGAGGTGACGAGCCGTCGATGGCGGAGACGTCGCTAGGGGGTCGGATGCCATGGCGACGATGAAGAAGCCGGAAATGCGAAGCACGCCCTTGACGAGACGAACAGCGCCAATCACGAGGCCGATGATGATGCCCAGGATGCCGGCGACTAGGTCGACGCAGGACATTTGGCGCAGGGCGCACCAGCCCTTCCAGAGTTGGTGGGGACTCAAGAAGGAGATGAGGGTGCCGAGGAATGCGAAGAACGAAGAGAGGCGAGTGGCTTTCAAGAGATTACGAACTGCCACAACCTAGGAAGTACACCAAAAACGCTTGGGGTCAGTTCAGGGTTTTAGAATGAGCTCAATAGACACGGTTTCTACACCAGCTAAATGTGGCATACCCGACTGATCTGGAGATTGTCGTCATCCCCGCTGATGCCCTGCGCATGCTGCATTTCGAAGATGGTGTCCTCGGCGAAGTTGACGAAGCACTCCAGCTTCTCCTTGTCCCCACTCTCGCCCACCACCGAGTGCAGGAAGGTCCTCTTGGACTCCTTAATCTGCGGCTTCTCCCATTGGTCGATGTTCTCCTGGCGGACCTCGAAGTAGACCCGCTCGATGCGTCCTTCCTTGTTGGTGATCTCGATGCGACCAAGCAGGGGGTCAAACATCTGCAGCATGCCCTTGGCCCTCTGGAGCAGGCGTTCGAGTCTGAATGAAGACGGGATTGAAGTAATAATAATTGCTACTTGCAACTTGGAAGTAGCAAGAAACATTTGACAAACCGCGGGTCGCCGGGCATATGTTCGGAAAGATTGGTAAGTAGGAGGGCGAAATTGAAACCAATCCCGCGAGCCGGATTGTAAAAGCGTTCCGTGAACTCTTGGAAGTCAATTTTTCCATCGGCGTTCTGATCGATACATCCCATGATGTAGTTGATCTCTTCACTACAGACAAAGCAAGTAAGAACCTTGGCCAAGGTGGTGAAATATGAAAGCAGTCGGCATCAACTTACTCATTCAGCGATTTTTGCTGTTCCAGAGCTGTCCTGAATTCCCGCAGTGAGATCCACCCATCTCCATTGACATCGAACGCCTAGGGGACAGTATTTGGGTGGTGATTAGATAGGCCTTGTTTGTGTTGGACAATCGTAAGGGAAAGGGCACTTACGAGGAATGCGTCAGAATTCGTTATTTCCTTCATTCGAAGGAAGATGTCGAAGAACGTTAACGTGAGCTACGAGAGACAGACAGAACAGAAAGCAGTTGGTGACCTTTTAAAATATGACCTCTCGAAAATCGGCCGTGTGTTACCCAGCAACAAACTGCTCGCATTCCCCAGTTGCTTCCATAGTCGGGAATCAAGACACCCTGACCAATTCAGGAGGTCTGTTTCCACCAAATCCTCTTAAGCACCTCTTAGTCTCTCGTCTTCAGAGTTGCCAAGGTAACCCACATGAAGCCGGCTCATCCTATGAAAGGTGGCAGCGCGATAAAAACGTGGTTTTCGTTTCATTGGTCTTACCTCAACATTGGCCGATGATTCAGCAAGCGTGTCAACCATCTGGCGTCCAATGGAGCCGTTGACAACGTTTCCCTCCAACATGGACAGTAGCATGATCATCATCTCCGTCTGGAGGTTGAGAAACTCGTGGAGAAGATCCAGTTGGTCGGGATCTTTGCTCAGTTTGTCCTGCATGTGCGCAAACAGGTAGAAGAAGCCGGAGATGGCGTCCCAGAGACGACTGTTTGCCAAGGCCAGCTGATTCCCTTGACAGGGGCCCTGTGAAAGTCATTAAAGATTGCAACAACAATGTTTCTACTGATATATTCTCAGTAGCAAAGGTACCAACCTGAATATATTCAGTTAGAGTGCGGAAGAGCTGTTTGCCAATCTTTATGGCTTTGATGAAATTGGTCCTGCCGGAGTCATCGATAACAGGTTTGTTTGAGAAATGCCAGTAGAAGTCCATTATTGATTCCTGCAGTCGCAGTAGGTAGTCGACGGTGCAGATGATCAGATTCACCGAGGTCGTGTTGCTGGACTGGTTGCGAAGGTAGTCCTGAAAGGCGCTGTTGTGTCCTTCGCAGGTGAGCTGGAGGAAGCGGAAGATCTTGCAGGTGAAGCCGGCGTCGTGTAGGTTGGTAATTCCCTCCATGTCTGACAGGCCCACAGCCAATCCCTCTGCCTTGCGACAGCGCTCGAAAGTGTCCAGGTCTAGCACGGAGCAGTTCTGCATCAAGCCGGCCAGACTTGTGAAGAATCCCGTTAGACGCTTCTCAGTGAGGTATGCGAGCATGCGGTTCTGGACGGCTGCGTTTCCATCCAGAAGCATCGCGATACCCAGTTCCACGGAAGACATCGCAACGGGCGTTGCTGCGCCTAAAACGGTTGTCATGGGCGAAAGGTTACAGTACAATCTATTAGATGTCTAGGCTTAGTGCTTCGACATAGGATGTCCTGGGAGTCACGAGAGCCTATTGGGGTGCTGTACCTTTAGAGGCTGCGATTTGAATGAGCACCATTTCCGAAGCTCCTCGATCCGAGAGTCGATTTTGCTCGTAGAGAAGCTTCTGCTTTCGTTCCTCCTGCTCCTAAGAAGACACGAAAAGGGTTCGGTTAACTGCCGAGAAACCAAAAAAGAACAAGAGGCGCCTCCTTACCTGTGTTGTCAGAGGAACGTCTTCATCATCGTCATTAGCCCCCTCGCAACCGTCATCGTCGTCGTCGTCTTCGCCCGAACAACTCTGGAAAAGGGAAACATGTTGAGGGCGATCGATGCGACGCCTAAATGCAGGTAATGCCGGCGAGTCAAACCTTGGCCATGATTCGCGCGAAGGCCAGGTAGAGCGAGTCGTCGGAGGCCTGGTCCATGGCAGTTCGGCAGAGCGCCGTGATGAGCTGTCGCAGAGGATCGGGCGTGGCACAGTAGTCCGTCGCGAAGACGATCTTCTGCGGACTACTCGACTGCTCACCGTCCTCGCCACCCCCACTTGGTTGCTGTTGATCGGCGGAGAGTCCGAGGCCGCCGCCGGAGGTGCCACCGACACCGTCAGACAAGGAGCCGGAGTCTGGCAAGAGATACAAGAAAAACACTCTTCCATCACGGCGAAGAATTCCCAGGTCTTTCACAGGTCTCCCAAATGATCCCTTCCATCGGCGAGCTGGAATTCGCAGGTTTTATCGATGGAGAAACCTCTTCTACCTTGCAACTCTTCGGTTCCGGTGTTTGTGGAGATCAAAACTGTTCACTAATCGCTGCTCGTATTTTAAGTGACCCCTCCCATCTCCTTTATCCCAGTTTATCTGAATGTAAATCTCTTCGACCAATGCGTAGACTATACCGTTCAATACCAACAAGAACAGCGGCATATCGCAATTCGGTCATTCCCTATTTGTCCCGATTTTTATTATCACCAGAGCAGGTGAAAAAGGAACTAAAAGAAAATTTTCACATCTAATACTTGTAATATTGCCTATTTTTACTGCTGAAAGTTTTGGTCCTCGTGACCTCAATAAAGCCACTTCTATTATTATTATTATTATTATTATTATTATTATTAAAACCACGTCCCTAATGCAGTCAACTAGAGTCTAGGCAGTACCAGGAAGGCGTTTGGACAAAGGTTGAAGTCTACCGTACTGCAATCCGTCCAATTTCGAAATCTGAACACTGTGCATCGAGGCAAAAAGAGATTGGAAATATTGGATCACTGGTGTATACGAGGAATCTCGTAAACGGAGAGCTATCTGCCAGACACGGATCTTTATCGGTCTTTAGCCGTCACCTTGTCCAGGTTGGCGCTTTCGGAATTGTGGACAACTAAAAAACTAAAATCAAGGCCGGTAGGGAACTCATAGGTTTGTAGTCCATGTAGTACAGAGTGCGCAGATGGGACCAGAAATGGACCAAAATCAAACCACAAGCCGATTCATCCTTTCTTAACAAATAATTGAAGAAGAAGAAGAAGAAGAAGAAGAAGAGGAAGAGGAAGAGGAAGAGGAAGAGGAAGAGGAAGAGGAAGAGGAAGAGGAAGAGGAAGAGGAAGAGGAAGAGGAAGAGGAAGAGGAAGAGGAAGAGGAAGAGGAAGAGGAAGAGGAAGAGGAAGAGGAGGAGGAGGAGGAGGAAGAAGAAGAAGAAGAAGAGGAGGAGGAGGAGGAGGAGGAAGAAGAGGAAGATGAAGAGAAAGAGGAGGAGGAGGATGGAGAGAAAGAAACATCCTCCTTCTCCACTTAATTATAAAATTCAAGAGCACGCCAAAAGCCCCTACCGCCTTCAGACGAGTCGGAGAAGTTGGAGGCCTCCATGACTGAGCGCGCAATTGCGGCGCTCGCATCGAAGCCCACTTCACCAGGGGCAGATGTCTCGGATGTCGCATCGACGCTGGGGCCTGCGAGGTAAGACGTGGCCGCGTCGGGTCCAGACGTCGAGGACATTCCTACGATTGGCGACGTTATCATCGCGTTTCCTTCGGTGCTAAAGCAGCCCCCGAGGTGTTTGCTATCTTCGCCGTGGGACCCCGTGATCTCCTCGATGAGTTGGACCCCGAGGGACTGTTCGAAGATCAACCACTCATCGTGGTAGGCGGCTAGGAAGTGGTTGATGGCGCGGTGACGAGGCATGGCGTAGAACGGCTGCATACGGAAACAGGCCATGACGGCTTTTTTTCGTTGAGTCGAAACGAGCTTCTTCCAGGCACCGCGGTTGTGAGTGGTCGGCGCCACGTGCTACAAAACACCCGTTGTGTTATTACTGTACTGATATTCCATTAAGTAGTGATAATATTTAGCGCGCGAAAAAGCTCACGCTGACATAGAAGATTGCGTGCATGACGCGGGCCAGTGTCATGATTCGTTGAATGGCCTCATCCTTTGTGGGAACCCCAAGGGCCTCGTGACACCCCGTCATGGCGATCGTCTTGTCAATCTTCTGGTAGAGGAGCTTCTGCCATCTATGACCCTTTGATTCTCCCTGAAAAACGTACAATTCATACGGAATCTGCCAAAAAGTGCAATCCACAATCACAAATAAGAGCAATCACGTACGTCATCGTCCTTGTCCAAGGCGTATCTCAAGTAGTCAATGATATCCGAGTCCACTTCGCGCTAGATTAGTGAAACCGTTTAACCGTTAACATCCAATCACCACAAGAACACTTCTACGACATCTGTAACAACCGACATTCTCCAGAATCACTCAAGATAAGTGAGGGAGGTAGTGGAGTGGGGTAGTGGAGGGGGGTAGTGGAGGCGGCATGCAACTAGGTGGTGGTGGTGTTTCAAGTCTGCATTACCTGATACCGGGAATCGGCAAAGAGCATGCGTTTAGTTTTCTGGATAAATAATAATATAGAATAATCACAATAGTTACGATGATAGTAATAATAAGTATTAATTGCACACAAACACGCACACACCCAAGCACCAACGCACACGTACCCACGCAAAAACACACCAAAACCATGTAAGCATTAACATACACACACAAACACGCTTAACCAAACACACACAAACCCACACACACACCTTAAACACAAAAACACACGCAAACACACACACACGCACAGCAACACAAACACGCTAATTCATAAATAATCAAACATAAGCTCTCACAAAAACATACTCGGGCAAACTCACACAAGTACGCCGAAACACAAACACACCCACACAAACCCCTTGAACACAGAAACACACGCACAGCAACACAAACACGCTAATTCATAAATAATCAAACATAAGCTCTCACAAAAACATACTCGGGCAAACGCACACAAGTACGTCTAAACACAAACACACTTAACCAAACACACACAAACCCACACACACCCACACAAACCCCTTAAGCACAAAAACACACGCAAACACACACAGGCACAGCAACACAAACACGCTAATTCATAAATAATCAAACATAAGCTCTCACAAAAACATACTCGGGCAAACGCACATAAGTACGCCTTAACACAAACACAGTAACAAACACACCCAAACCCACACACACACACACAAACCCCTTAAACACAAAAACACACGCACACAGAAACACACGCACAGCAACACAAACACGCTAATTCATAAATAATCAAACATAAGCTCTCACAAAAACATACTCGGGCAAACGCACACAAGTACGTCTAAACACAAACACACTTAACCAAACACACACAAACCCACACACACCCACACAAACCCCTTAAGCACAAAAACACACGCAAACACACACAGGCACAGCAACACAAACACGCTAATTCATAAATAATCAAACATAAGCTCTCACAAAAACATACTCGGGCAAACGCACATAAGTACGCCTTAACACAAACACAGTAACAAACACACCCAAACCCACACACACACACACAAACCCCTTAAACACAAAAACACACGCACACAGAAACACACGCACAGCAACACAAACACGCTAATTCATAAATAATCAAACATAAGCTCTCACAAAAACATACTCGGGCAAACGCACACAAGTACGTCTAAACACAAACACACTTAACCAAACACACACAAACCCACACACACCCACACAAACCCCTTAAGCACAAAAACACACGCAAACACACACAGGCACAGCAACACAAACACGCTAATTCATAAATAATCAAACATAAGCTCTCACAAAAACATACTCGGGCAAACGCACATAAGTACGCCTTAACACAAACACAGTAACAAACACACCCAAACCCACACACACACACACAAACCCCTTAAACACAAAAACACACGCACACAGAAACACACGCACAGCAACACAAACACGCTAATTCATAAATAATCAAACATAAGCTCTCACAAAAACATACTCGGGCAAACGCACACAAGTACGTCTAAACACAAAAACACACGCAAACACACACACACAGACGCAGACAGACCGACAGACAGACAAAGAACACTGCAACAAAGCACGAGACATAAATAGACCCAGACGGGAAAGCGCGCGGCCAGGGTTGGATGATAACAGATAACATAATTAACATCAACAGCAGTAGCGTGACTCAAGTTTGTGTACCGGGGCGCTGGAAGTCTGGTCGGGTGGCTTAAGAACATAAAGTGGGTTAAGTGGGGCCGCGCTTGAATGTGTGCGTAAAATTGAACCAATGATTGCGTGGGCGTGTGGAGGAGGAATAGAATTGCTTGAATTAAATCTTGTGGGTATCACAAAACGACCAAGCTGGTCGTCACAGAACACACCTTGAGAAGCATTCGTTTGGCGCGTTGCACCAACTCCTGTTGCCGCCCACTTAGAACACAGAGGCCTGGAGAACACGGAACAGGGAAAAGAGACAGTCAAATAACCACTTGTCTGGCTTTTTATTGTGGCTTCAGACCAGGAGAGAAGTAAGCGACTTACCAATCGGGATGAGGCGTTTTATCGAGGCTACTATGAGACTGGTGTAACTCTTTTTCTGCAACACCTGACTTCTTCCTGAAAAGGATTAACGTTTGGGGAGTAAAATTAAGGCTTGGCTCCGAGAGGACCTGCAAATGAGTCCCCACAAAAACTGTAACTACGCCAATTTGAAGGATTCAGGGAATTTGCAGGCCTTTACATGGATGCTCAGACTGCTCCTGAACTAGGTCAAGTACCGACTGATATCCCAGTCTTCAAATATAGAAACTCCAATCTCCTGGGCCAGAAAGGCGTTCAAAACACGTCGTCAATCCTGTGAGGCCGCCTACAAACACAAGTTGGCGGCAAGTACGGCAATCCGCCCAATCCTAAGCCACGGCTTCGAAACATGATAACTGCGCATCATAGAGATAGGGGGATTGGAAGTATTCGATCAAGGTTATCTTCGACCGGCATGACATTCACGAGGCCGGCGTTTCATCCTCTCGCAGCGATAAATGAGCAGAAGAGGATGAAGAAGGCTCAATGCTCACAGCAATACAGCAGAACACTCTCTAAACGCTGCATGTTGTGAAGTGAGGATAAAGGCGTCGGAGATACCGAAACGCTACGAAGTGAAGCTCACCAGATTTGGAGGCTTGAGCGGTGCCGGCCGCGATTGCCTGGAGACCAGATCCGCCAGATCCCCCACGCGGTCCCACGTCGGTGGACATGGATCCGCGTTCGGATGTCGGCATGATGAGGGACAGGGTGTCCAGTTCGTTGACGCTCACGAAGGTCTCCTCCTCGCGTTTGAAGTTCTAAAACCCGCAAATCATCCACCGTTCAAGGCCGAACCAAACAAGGCGCCACAAATAACGCAGCCGGCAACATTGCGGCAGCCTAGATTCGCACTGCTCCATTCACCGTGGAGAGGCGGTTAAAAGAACAAAAACTAGACACGTGGAGAGGCACTGATCAACAAGACGTGCGTGGCGACTGAAATTCTCGACACACTTGAAGCCGATTGACCCTCTCGCATGGGAAGCGCCGTTGGAGACAAACTCTGGGACACAAGGAAGGCCTCCGGAACGACAGCTTCCCAAGGTAATCCCGCAAACAATGACAGCGAGCAAGCGCATGTCCGTCTCTCCTTACCAAAGGCGCTGGATGCAGTCCCAACAAACTAATAGACAATGGTGTCAAGTTGACCCATTAATAACAACATCGTCTCCTCGGTATTGTTCCTATATTTTTAAAATGTGTCAACATGTACGGACATTAGGTTTTTGGCGTGCGTCGAAAGAACGTCTTTACGCGTTTGCCAAACTTCATAAACCTCGTAGGGTTTAATTTGTCGTTCTCGCTTTTCTAATCGTCACTTCCTGTTTCAATTTTGTTTGTTCTAGCTTTTAATGCTGGACGTTGTGGTCTTCGTGACCTTAATCAAACAAATTCCACTTTTATTATTATAACTATTACTATTATAATAATTATGAGAAACACAAAATCGTGTGACGAAAATGTATTCGTCAGAGAGAACATGACGAATGAAATCACAAGATTGTTGCGATGTGCAACTACCGCACGAAAATGAGATCTGTTGATCACCACAGACCTTACGCGGGATCGCACGCTACTGTTCAAGGTCCCTACTGAATCAAGACACAGTTTGCCGAATCCCAAGGACAAAAAAGACGTAAAAGCGCATTTACCGGAGACCCATTCCAAATGAGGAAGAGCTTGGCTACAGCGTTGAAGAGGCGATCGGTCACGACGGTTGGCTGCTGCAACCACTCCGACCGGTAGCGGTCGACATACTTGATGAGCAGTGGGTAGAGGGCGAACATGTTGCGCACGAGAAGTTCAACGGCCTCCGTCAACTCACCCTCCTTATCTGATTCGTTCCCTAGGCACAAAAAATAAATAACCTGGTTACTTAAATACTTGCGAGTAAGCGTTATATCGCGTCAACGCTTCCACAAAACGCATCTGATTATTGATCGGCGAACAACATACCTAGTCTACGCTCAAGACTCTGGACAGCGAAGGCCTGTTCCAGGAGCCGTTCAGAAACAGGTAGGAAGTACATTGCCAACATATCTGCCGTTGCGTTGCCAACAATTGGTTGTGTTCGGGCTGGCAAACAAAAAATGAAGATGAATGAGCCTGTTTTAGAAAAGTGTTCGGGCTCAATAAATTTTCCACTGCAACCTACTTGCAATGCGTGTCATCCAGGGAGCATTGATGGAATCAATGTTGTTCTGGATCAGTTGTAACACTGAACCAAGCACCCTGTTCATTAGATCAGCTGTCACCGTGGTGATTGGCCCAGAGGCTGCGCCCCACACTTTTTCTTCATCTGAATCGTTGCCGTCAAGGTCGTCCGAGTCGGCCTCGTCCAATAGGGGATCGTCGGAGGGGAAGAATGATTTGTTGACGCCCCGGTAGCGCGCGTATTTTCGTTGGGCGAGGTTTTTACGCCACCAGATTGGAAGGTATGAGCAAAGCATCGGCAGCGTGACCTCGATCAAATGTGGCTCGTTTGAACAGTTCGAGCCCGATTCAGCCAGACGAACGATATCTCCGATGATCTCGTGAAGAGAAGGCAGCGTTTTGCCGATCTTTTGAAGCAGATCTACGGGGCAACAGGGAGCGGTTTAGAATTTAATCATCCAATCGTAACTACTCGTAATAATGCGACAAATAAGATCAATCACCGCATCTCTTGCATTTCTCTAGACAACATGCGACATACCAATTGCTGCGTCGAGTTCTTCTGTTGTTTTGAAGGGTTTGGTAATTAAACAATTGCACTCAATCTCGTAATAGGAATACTGTTTCGAATGAATGACAATCAAACTTCAAAGATGACTGCATAAAATATTGATCAAATCTAAAAAATCCCCAATACCCCTTCGAACAGATAAACGGACAACACACACGATTCAGGAAGTCAGTTTGATGAGTAGAATAAGGCAGAGACGGTGAAGGACGCAGCGGCGATTTGAGAAAGGGACGTAGGAGGATGGCGGAGGATTGAGGGGGAGGCGTTTGGCGTGGGAGGAGGAGCAGTTGGTAGAGAGGAGGCAGATGGACGCGGAGGGCATGAGGGTGAGGAAGTGATAGAGTGGGGATGATTTGGATGGTCGAGAAGGCAGGGGAGGAGTTTGGCGTGGGAGGAGGAGTAGGAGGAGCAGTTGGTAGAGAGGAGGCAGATGGACGCGGAGATTGAAGAAAGAGGCTTGGAGGACGCCGAGGGCATGCGGGTGAGGAAGTGATGGAGTGGGGATGATTTGAAAGAAAGAGATAGATAGAAGGGTTGGGTGAGAGATGAAGAGGAGGCAGGTGAGGTTAAACGGAAGGCGAATGAAGATCAACTGACCTCGCGCCTCGAACGAGTAGTCAGCCTCCTCGGTATTGTAGGCGATGGAGCGCGGGTTGTTGGCGCTGAGTTCGGGCTCCAGGAAGGCCACGGGGAAGCAGGTGGTGAGGGCTGCCAAACACTCCCCCAGCATTGGACGATGCCTTGACAAACAAACGACATCGTCAAACCAAACAGTAATGAGCCAGGAAAGGTCTGTAAAAGTCCATAAAGCTTCTTGGGACAGTTCGCTGCATCATCTGCGCAAACACGTGCGGAACTCTGATGGCCTAACAACCCCTATGGAAGCCCGGTTTCCATAGGTGAAGAAGGATAGGGAGAGGGGGAAGAGACACAGGCAGAGTTAAATAAAAAGGAATTTTTGAAGATTGTTTACAAAACTAGCTTAGAGAAGAGATTGGCAGGGCTGAAAGTACCAACTGGTCAGTTCTACGACAACAGGAACCGAGAAGGTCGAAGGCAAGGTATCTTTCAAAAAGACCTCATCATTACCCACCGATTGAGTTCCTCCATGAGTTCGGCTCGCGGCGAGTGCCTACCGCTCGAGGTGCCCAGGATGTAGAGGGCGTTGAGGATGCGATAGCAGGTGACCTGCAGGTGACCCAGAAGAAGCTCTTCACCGACACCAGTCTTGCTGATGTGCTCAAACATCGTCTTCAGCGTCGGTAGCATGATCATGTGGACGTAGTCGATGCTGCAGGCCCCACGGCGTATCGTGCCCTAGAAGAGATTACGCCGACGACTATAACGACCTGCGTAGTGGTGTGGTCTTTTTCAAGGCCAACAAAGGCCCGATCAATGTATTGGTAAATGGCACTGCGTGTCGTTCCCTAGAAGAGATTACGCCGACGACTGTAACGACCTGCGTAGTGGTGTGGTCCTTATCAAGGCCAACACAGGCCCGATCAATGTATTGGTAAATGGCACTGCGTGTCGTTCCCTAGAAGAGATTACGCCGACGACTGTAACGACCTGCGTAGTGGTGTGGTCCTTATCAAGGCCAACACAGGCCCGATCAATGTATTGGTAAATGGCACTGCGTGTCGTTCCCTAGAAGATATCATGCTCTCGTCGCATTAAATTTGTTTTCAGGAGGTCTAAAATGAAGCTTGCAGCAAGTTTGAAATGGCAAAAAAGATGATTATTGACGAGTACAGACCTAGGTTGGCGATATTTGAATGCTTAAAATGGGAATTTCTTCCCCGTGTAGGCGGTAAAAAACCCACCTTAATGTGCGAGTATCGATCGGACTGCAGATTGCGAATGAGCAGATTGAGGTCGTCGGCGCAGAATCCGAAAAACGGCATCAGACGAACGCGGACGAAGTCCTCGGCGTAGCTAATTTTCACGATGGCCTTGATGTCCAGACACTCGATCAGACATTTCAAACAGGAGACAGTCACGTTGACGTCGGCACCGAAGCATCGCGTTTTTAGACGCAGCAGGACGAATAACTTGCAGAACAGCCTGGACAAATAGGGCATTAGGGCGGTTATTTTCATAACGCCTACTGTTTAATAATAAGTAGTCGAGATATGAAAAGTATGCAAACACAATATCTTCAGCTCACATGGTGGCCATCTTCTTTTCCTCAATTGACGCCCCCGAGTAGGGGTCGATGAAGTAGGACTTTCTCGTATAGAAGTATCGTTCGAGCAGCGGCAGCACGACCTTGACGAGGAGCTTCATGTCTTCACTGGTCTGTGTACAGCTGTGTCGGCGGCTGAACATGTGACTTGGCTTGTCCTCGCGAACCGTCGACATGGCACCCTCCACGTAGTCGAGCAGCTTCGAGAGCAGGCCGTAGGCGAACCGACTTGATGGGTGTCCTGGGTGACGGGAGGATAAAGTGGGCGCACAATGTGAAGCAATGTTCAAGGCTTGGGGAGGCGAGATGCAGAGAACGGAGAGAAGGGGGACAGAGACTGAGGAAAGAAGACGGTGGCGAAGGGAGTGGCTGATTTGAAGGAAGAGAGAAGGGAAGGGGGTCAGAGAAGGAGAGAAGAAGACAGAGACGAATGAGGACGGAGGGGGCAAGAGGTTAGAGACAATAAAATGGAGGTAGAGATGAAGCTGTGAGAATGAAGGAGCACAGTGGATACGTCTAGAGGCTAACCTGGTCCCCGTTCTCCGCCGAAGGTCAGAGATTGGTTGGTTGGGATTGCTTGTGACGCAGCCGAGCCATTCTTTTCATCGGCAGCGGCCTTCAGGGCGTCGGGGAGGTGTTTGGGCTTACAGGAGAGGCGGTAGCCCCAGTACTGGAGGTAGCGAATCAGCTCATGTGTGAGTCGACGGTAGCGCTTTCTCTCGCGGTCGGTGAGAATGTCATAAGGCACCAGCAACTGGTGAACGCCGCCGCCTGACCAATGAAAACGGGGGTGCGCGTGTGTGTGTGAGATAGAGATAGAGAGAGGCTGGCTTTACCGGCGGACAAACAAACCTACCGATTTCCGTGAGTTCTTCCATCTTCTGCTTGGCCCAGATCTGGTGGGCATTGTCGGCGAGACGTTCGGCCAAATCAACCAATTCCCGAGTCACGTTAACACCGTGGAGGTCCTTTGGCGATGGATTGTAGCTCTGTGTGTTCACGGTTTGCTATGGGGGAATAGAGTTTGTTTTCAAAGGGATTTACACGACGACTAATCTAAAAAAAACGACTGCTACGCGTAATATATTATGCCTCTTCCAGATCGCGAGCATTTGGGATTGTTGACTGGTTACAGTTCTGAGGTCACATATCTTGTAATTGAAGTAAAAGCGTGACCTGGTTTTGATTTATTATTAATTCTGAGTTGCTGAGTTCCAAACTAATTGGAAAAGAGTTTTTGTAGCCGTATAAGGCCTTCATTTTTTAATTCCATTCCTTCCTTTCCCATTGGTTGAGACTCTGGGTGTCCTCGCATCCTGATTGGTTTGTTTTTTATGTCGAAAAACTAAATTTCGAATTTTCCAGAAATCAAATTCAAAACCGCGCGCGATTGTAAGAAAAGATCGTTGAACAGATGTGATGGCCAAAAATACCATCCGATGACCCTATTGGCGACTTGATTGGTAGAACTGTTCCTTCAAAAGCAACAACTGGACACTGCGGCCTGTGCCTGGAACCCTGCCGTCAAATCGATATCATCCGGAATTCGGGCAGTCCGTGGGATGACATTCGGAAGGCAATACGCTACAGAGGCGACTCCACGAGATACGTGCACCAATGAGGAGTGAGATAGCGGTAAAACGCAGTCAGGGGTGGCAGAGAAGCGCTTCGAGACAGAAGTGAACTCACATTGCGAGTGAACTGTCTGCGTCGAAGACCGAGACCCGTGCCGTCGTCCTCGTGGCAGACCCCGGAGGGATCGATTGCCCAGCAAAGGGCCAGCATCGCACGCAGCGTATCCGTCACGGGGTGTATGTAGCGCATCTGATCCTGTTGGGGAGTGGGTGGATGGGGGATGGACGTTGTCCAATTAGGATCGAGGAAGCAGGTTTGCCGGTTTATGAACAACGTGCTCCCCGCTCTATTTACCCACTTAGTTACTCGGGTTCATGAGTCAATGCTGCTCGTCAACAATTGAGAAGTTAAATGCATAAATGTAAACGTCCAAATATTCAGGGGTTTCATATTCCATATACATGGCCCCTCCTATTTGTGAGTTTATTTTGTTTAAATTAGGACCATTTTGGATTTCACGGGCACCAATGAGCCATTGACCTCAATGGGAAAGCCGACGAACATAAACTTGGCAATCAGTTGCTTTTGAAGATAGGTGTACTAATACAAGCTATTGATTGGTTGCTTGGCTGTATTGCACGTGTGCGCCATAGGTCCAGACACGACCTTGACACCGAAAAGAAGACGACCTACCCTTTGAGTGAGACTGTGGTAGGGTCGTATGTTGGGATGAGTGCGTCTGGCCTCGTTGAGACTGGGCCCATAGACGTAGCCCTGTTCGATCAATTCCAGCGCCCAGGTGTCGTGACAGTGTTTGGCGAACTGATCCACCAGAATGCTCAGGCATCCGGGAAGTTTGATCTGAAACACATGAAACTCCAGTTAACTGCAAGAAAATGCCGGGCTTTGCGACGGAAGCGACTGTGGTCAATTAGTGCGTAGCCACGTAACCACAATATTCTTGGAATCAAGAATCATCCACGAATCATCCACGAAGCTACCGAATCAAGTTCAATTGGCCGTGTAATCCAAAAAATGGCATGGAAGGTGAATCTATGGTAATGTTGTTTGATTTGCCTTTCTCTCAAATTGAAGTCATATTTTAAATATTTCAAAAACGTGTTCGACTGTCGCCATGGCAACATCATCGGTGAGAGTAACAAAAAGAACCCCAATCACCGATGGGTTCCGCTGAAGTATTTATTGGTTTCTTAGCATCTTGTTCACAAAACCTTAGTCGGTTTATTACCTTCCCATGGAGATGCCCTAGGGGGCAGGGAAGTTGCTAATTTAATTACATTTTAAAGGATCCCTGTCGATTAATGTGGTAAGATATCATCTTGGTGTAAATTCCTACTTCTTTCGAATTGCTGAATGCATCGGGAAATGCTTCTGTAGACAATCATCATAATTCAGGGATTTTCAAATTCGAGTTTTCTTTTCAAAATCGAATAAAAACATTTATAAATAATAAATGCCTTATTGAAAATGTGAAATCGACCGATTTAATTTGGAAAAGAACCCCCAACGTGAAACACCTCGGCATGATGCTGGTCTAGTCGAGGTTATCAACAACATCCGACCAGCGGAAGGTCAACGTGTATGACATACCGTGGCGGTTTCCAGAGGTTGTGGTCGAAAACTTTCGTGCTGCTGAGCTGAACCCGATGGGGTGGTCTCTGGACCGCCAGGGTGCACGGAGGCTGCAAAGAAGGAGCCAAAAGATGGGTCGAATTATCAATGATGAGCTCAAGTGTGGGGGTTGTGGTGAATATCCCAAAAAAAACTCGTTTTTGGAAAATTAAAATCGATGAATTCTCACGAAAAGCCATTGTATGACATTGATGTATTGCTGAGCTCACCTTTTTCTCGTATTCATAGTGGCATTACCTTCATCTACGCCTTGATAATTCTCCGAGATTTTCCCTGCCCTCAATTCTCTGAATTTGTAACCCTCCGTAGGCTTTCTAAAATGAGCGCGTTTTCTAGTGGCCTGCCTGTCAATGCTCTCCATCCAATAAATCATCGTTCAACGCTCCTCGCAGCTTAAACCCTCCCATCCACTCTATTCAAGTGTTTCTAAATGTAAATCTCTTCGACCACACAAAGACAATACCGTTCAATGCATACAAGATATCACGTTCATCCATACTCGCCTAAACCTAATCCACAACTGATCTGACAGTTGAATACCGCTGTGAATGCTCTCGGGTGAATGCTAAACTGCTCCACTTTATCTGCTTTCGAGGTCAGAAAGATCAGCAGTTGGCCGCAAGTACAATCCATTCGGCAGATCTTCAATCACGACGATGCGTCGGAGACTGGGAGGCCAGCATCGAGTTAAAGGGGGTGTGAGGGAGGTGGAAAAGGAGATGGAGTTGGAGGAGGATGGAGGAGCAGAGGAGATGGAGATGGAGAAGGAGGAGATGGAGGAGAAGATGGAGAAGGAGATTGAGATGGAGAAGGAGAAGATGGAGATGGAGGAGGAGATGGAGAAGGAGATTGAGATGGAGAAGGAGGAGATGGAGGAGGAGATGGAGAGAGATGGAGAAGGAGGAGGAGATGGAGAAGGAGATTGAGATGGAGAAGGAGATTGAGATGGAGAAGGAGGAGATGGAGGAGGAGGTGGAGGAGCAGGAGGAGATGGAGAAGGAGGAGATGGAGGAGGAGGTGGAGGAGCAGAGAGTGAGATGGAGAAGGAGGAGATGGAGGTGGAGATGGAGGAGGAGAAGGAGATTGAGATGGAGCAGGAGGAGATGGAGATGGAGATAGGGGTCGATAGGACGGGTGGTAGGAAGGATATGCGGTGAGGCGACAAGGAGATGGTAAGGTGATGTAAAGCAGCGTGGATAGGACACTGACTTACCCTCAAGTCCGAATTGCTCTTCTCCGAATTGCGCCTCAACCTGTGCGCCCCAATGGGAGGAGCAGTAGTCGGGGGGTAGGGCGCATCCAATGGCTGTCAAGCAGGGCAGTGCGTACATATACAGCTCGGCGTCATAGCGCCGGCAGGAGAGGTTGTTGAAGATGAGACTGAAGAGCTCCGCAGTTGCGTTTCGCTCCTCCTCCGTGGCCGTCGAAGTGGTTCCCGCAGCGGCTGTGGCGCTCCGCACGAACGAACCGGCGTCGTTCGCAGCGGCCGAGGCAGCCTTGCTGGCTTCCTGGGACTTTCCGGAGGTCGCGGTGGTTGTGGTGGTTTGATTCGGCATGGGGGCGTATTCGGCGATCCATCCCTCGGAGCTGTAGTAGGCGCCGAAGCGTTGGTAAAACGTTGTCAGCACGCGGAGGGACACTGCCGACTAAAATAAAATGGACATTTAGGAGGCGGTATAGGCACACATCATCATGTCTGCTTCGCACGCCCACAAAACCGCGTCAATTCGACGAGAGACGACCACACACACCCCAATAAAAGAAGATTTCCACGCGGCCGAGAATGCGTGGACCAGATCTTTGCTTCGAATACGAACAACCAAGTACAACGGTCATCAGGGAGCAGCTCTGGTGGACTGGAGAATGCAACAGGCCCGCGCTTACCAGAGCGGCGTCTTGCATTGCTGTCTAAACAGCTGTCAAAGAAGCTGGCTACAGGTTTATCCTCAGTTTTTACGAGGGAATAACTGAATACTACTTATAAGAAGTTCCCCTTCACCAACGGAATGTAAAACACCGTTTTTTACCTCTCGACCGACAGTTCGCATGTTGAGGGCGATTTTGCGAATGAGGCTGGTCATCGAGAAGGGTTGAATGTGCTCGACAAGCGCGACCAGGAATTCGCTGACGACGTCGCGCTGGTTGTTAGTGATGGAGCGGCACATGGCTAGTCGATAGGCCGTGTGGAGAGTGGACTCGAGAAGGCCCGCAGTGACCTCGTTGACGGCGAGGAAGTGGGCGTAGCGAGTCAGCAACGGCAGGACGGAACCGCAGATGTAGCGGTTCAGGGCAAGGGTCATTTCGCTCGCGCTGACACCACGCTGGGCCTTGATTGAGTAAAATCGAGCATTACTAATACCCTCCTACTGGTATTAATAAGTAGTTGGTATATTTTGAATTACCGAATCGAGTAGGGTGATGGCGCGCATATCGGGAAGAAAGGCGTTTTCGAGGAGTCGTACGAAGGTGTCGGGATCCGACAGACCGTAGACGCGTTCCATGAAGAGCACCACCGCGGCCTTGTGCTCTGGAAGGAGGCCGGGGGGCATTGTTGACTTGTCTTCCCATTGTTCCAGTCCCTCTGGGTTTATCTATGTGAAGCAAATTCGTGCAATCAGCGCCTGCTTCTCAAACGAGAAGATAAACACAACACTGGCATTTAGAAACAGTGAAATTTTATCATTCCTCCTCCTCCTCGTCTTCAGTAGCATTCGGAGGAGGAGGAGGAGGAGGAGGAGGAGGAGGAGGAGGAGGAGGAGGAGGAGGAGGAGGAGGGAGGAGGAGGAGGAGGAGGAGGAGGAGGAGGAGGAGGAGGAGGAGGAGAAACAAGCGACGGCGTTGCCGGTGCTGAGAATCCCTTAATTAGCCGCGCGTTCGGCCCTAACGATTGGGTAGGTAGATTGGTTATTACTTCTTTTCAACAAAGGGTGGTCAGATTAAAAATCAAAGTTGCACTATCTTCAACTAATAGAGGGATAAACTGGTTTAGTGGGTGCTGCAGTGAATATTCTCGGGGAAATCTTTAGCCGCGTCGCCGGAAATGCCACACGTGGTGGTCTGACCTTGTCGACGAACCCAGGTCATCTCCAATACCAACAGATCGGCGAACCTGAGGTCTACACACCGGGGGCGACAATCGGCTGTTTGGAAGGTTAAACGAGAGATCACTTTGTGCTTTAGAGTCATCCATTTAACAATCGCCATGTGGCGACCATTTATTTGCTTCCCACGAAACCCGTTGTGGGTGGTCCGATTAAAGGGAAGAGGAGAATGGGTCGCCTGCATAAGTCGGCACGACGCAAAAAGCCGGATAATGAAACGTTTTCATGTTTCGGAGGAACAAAGGTGCGCTTGGTGGGTGGGGTTTCCTGTCGGTCTTCCCGAAACGCGCAACCTCCCCCCTCTCTCTCCCTCTCGTTCTCTCAATCTGGGGCAACCTTGGCAACCAATTGCAGACAAACTGACGCCAACTGCAACGACCTTGCACTTCCGCCGCCCATTCGCTTCAGCTCTTCTCGTCTTCAATTGGTTGCACGGTGTCTTCTTGTCTTACAACCCCGCCGCAACGCCGAATCAACTACCCCGCCCACCCGCCGTCCATCTATTTGTGTTGAGACAAGAGAGACGACTTAAATGGAACGTCCAATGCTTCGTCGTGTCGCGAGTCATAAATATGATGACCTCAATCCAGGTCCAAGTTCGTTTTACGTAAGCGACACCTGATTGACAATGCTTCAATCAGACGTCTCCTGGTTTCAAAGTACACATAAATAATGCCTATTGTACCCAGAACCCTCTGATGCACACACGCGAGCACCCACGCACGCAGGAACGCAGGAACGCACAATCGTGACGCGTAAAGACAAATTCGTGTGTGTGTTTGAAGGCATATGATTAATAGGTTCCCATATTTTAAACAATTAATCATTTTCTGTCTTTTCGCAGACAATTATGCAGCCACCAGATTGACCAAATATCTCCCCCCCCACAAAAAACACCCACATTCACCCCCACAAAACCACCGACATCGTTTTTGAATAAAGCTGACCCCGATGCGACACTCTGGTCAACGGGGTCATCGAACCACAAAAGAGACTGCCACGAGGGCTGGAGATTGCCACCCTGAGCGTCTCTGTGTGGTCTTTGTGGTTCTGGGTGAATCTGTTAACACAGCTTGATTGTCAAGCTCAGCGAGAGATGAGACGCTTTTTTCTGTCCTTAGTTGAGCGAAATGTGGACGAGGCTTTGATTGAAAGACTAATCGAGAGGTAACTCATCTTCATTTGGACAAACCCGGTGGTCCTGTTTGACGTGAAAATAGGACGCTAGCTGACCCAAAAATCGATATTGTTCATGAGCTTGGTTATTATAATTAGGGGAAAAAGCAGTTTGGGAAATGGCCATGTTTTACGCATGCTACTCATATATACAAGTAGCCATGTTTACAAATATTAAAAATGATGCCTGGATCGGGGGTTCGGGGTTTACATGGACAGCTCGGATGGGGCTCCAACCACCTCTGTCCTCCGGTTATCAGAGAAGATGAGGGTGAGAGGGTGGAAGGAAGTGCTGAAGGCTGCGCTAGATTCGTGTCTCAGGCAATCACAACAGCTTCTGTGAGATGAGAATCTGGGTTTTTTAACCAATCAGGACTGTCTTCCCAAGAGGAGTGCAATGATGGTTGACAGGGCAGCTGCAATAAATTGTATGCAAACCTGGAGTTCCATTTTCGGTGGAGGCAAGATGAAGCGGAGCGAAAGGACCCCCTCCAGGTCCTGCATGGAGACGAGCGATTGGAGGATGGATCGCCCGCGAACCGACTCGCTTTTCGACGCGTCCAGCTCGGGAGCACAGCGGCCCAGCAGATCCACCAACACCGAGTAGAAGGTCAGAATGGCAGCTCCCAGATCGACGTAGTCCTCGTCGTCCTCGGGCTAACGAGAAAAGGTCAAAGGTCACGAACCATGGTCGCGTGTTTCTGCGGTTTTTTTGTTTCACAACTCGATGATGCGTCTATCTGGGCACTACTATACTGCCTAGGATGAATTCCAGCGTACAAACATATGGGACAAAGGTTCGCGTCTATCGCTCTGAAGGTTGTAAAACCTGGCCACTGCATATCGAAGGCAACAGGATATTGAAGTATTCGAAGAATCGCAAAATCCTATTGGTGTGCCCTGCTCTCCAAGAAATAGACGTCGAGACACCGACAATGCAGTCTGAAGTGGTACGGCCGCGTATATCAGACAACCATCTTTCGCCGCTCTGATTGGTGTTGCCGGAGCAACAGGCAAACAAAAGTGTCGGGACCTCAGAGAACTTCGCTGGAGCCTGACTGCCGCGATAAAGTCGAAGCATTCAGGACATGTCAGGTGGCACCTACGCGTTTCTATCGGCGCTATCGGCTCTTAATCAATGTTATCAGCAGCCACCGTCGTCTTTGGGCATGAATACGGTGACGGGGGTTTCAGCTCGAAAGTCTAACCTACCGGCAGATTGCTGAAGTTGTACGGCAGGGGGACGAAGAGGTTGCAGTCCTCGTAGTCCATGAGGACGGTGCGCCAACCCATGTCTTCGTCTTCGGGGTTCAGCCCTTGAGCCTCGGCGTCCATGGCCATTTTGACAAGTTTGATCTGCGCTGACATCACAATTCCTTCTTTTATACCTGGCGAATGGAAATTACAAATCGAAATTACAACCCTCCTACGGTTTCCGTCGCCCGAGGGAATCTCTGTGGCCGTTATAATCATTCCTCCGCTTCATTATGGAGTATCCATAAAGAAATGTAATTAAAGCAATCAAAGACCAATCCGGTGACGTAATTTTGCGGTGTGTAGCGATAATAGAAATTAGTGTGTGCACCCTTTAGCAGACCGCCACCGGCAGAGGAGGACTGTGCGTTGGCGTTTGACGTGGTGGTGGAGTGAGCGTCGTCAGGAATGCCGCCACCGCCGCCGCCTGCGACGCTGCCGCCAGTGAGTCCACCGCCGATAGCGAGTCCACCAGTTTCGGGGCTTCCCGGCACTTCGCCCGCTCCGCCAGCCTCCCCAACTCCGCCGTCGGTCGCTCCGCCGTCGGTCGGTCCGCCCACCTGCTGCGAGTTGAAGCGGTGGCGCCGACTGCCCGCAAGCGACTTTGTGCCGCCACGCAACGCCGGGCCCAGGCACTCCGGCCGACGAATCAGAAGACGCACCACGAGGTTCGCGTTCTCTTCCACGCTCTCGCCTAATAAAGAAACAGTAAAAATAAGTGACAAATAAAAGGAAATGTGCCGAGAGAACGACTTTCGACCGACGAGGGCTGAGACGCGAACCCCACACAGCAAGTTGGACCTAATTAGCACAGTTGTTTTCAGCAACGTACCATTGACCCAGACGGTGAATTGAAGGAAATCCAGGAAACGTTCTCCTTCAACGGGATCCCAGCCAATGTCGGGGTAGCCCTTGGACAGAAGCTCGGCATTTGATTGGACACCGCAACGCGACAGATAGACAGCCACCTGAAAAAGTCCGAGTCAATTAGATAAGCGCTTGGGGGTTGAAAACCAGACCAAATTGACTCCACGTAGGAGAGCTACAGAAGAGGAATAGGGCCTTCTTTTTCACGGGAAGATGTGACAGTATTATGAATACTTCTCCAGTTTAATCAAGAACTTGACCAGGCAGGTAACGGTGTAATCGCTTAGTCGGCTTGTGTTGGAGGTTTATGGATAGGTTTCCCCACAACGAGGGGTGTATTGGATGCCAGGGAGACATATCACCTCTCGTGAAATTCATACTAGCTGTCAACTTATTTACATCGCCGTGGTTCCGCCACGTTCCGCGGACCTTTCAAACCTCTGGAGCGACACCAATGAAGCTGGTTTATCCTCTGGCTCGACCCAAAGAGAAGAAGAAGAAGACGACGATCACAGCAAGGGATCTGGGGTGGACGTATACGACTTAATTGTTACAGACACACTTGCCTTTTCGAGCTGCTTCTCTCGCAACGCCAAGGCGAGTTCGTTGTTGTCCATGAGCGAGGAGTAAGCCACATCGAGTGGGCAGATTCCACGCAGACTCGGTCGGGCTTTAATCAACAAAAATGCGCGATTGGTTGGTACCGATCAGCTGTTTCTCCCACCGCCATCTTGGCGCATTAGCCAATCCCTTTATAGCGGTATTTGGAGTTGGTAGTCGAGCAAAAAAGACGGCAGAATCAATCGAGGAATTAATCGTTCGCAAATACACGTCTCTTGTTCTCTGCATAATCGCTAATTTTTGCTGCAATTTTGTTTGTTGTGGATATTAAGGATGACCGGTTGTGTCCTCTGGACTTTAATAAAAAAACGAATACGATTCACTCATACAGTATTACTCGCAGACAGCTTGATGTCTGTCCTGATATAAGACATACTACCGAAAAGGTTTACGTCTAGTTTCACTTCGCGGGTCTCAACGTAACGATGCATTAAAACACAAGAACCGGTAAATTTGAAAAAAATATAAAACCGTTAGAAAATCAGCGCGATAAACCCACCCATTCGGAGACTACGGAAAGTTTAGGACCTTGTCCTGTAAACCTCTGACCTCTGACCCCAGATCGCTGTGAACCACCGCCTCCACCACCTCAATGAGGCAGCCGAACGACCAAGCGATCTCGGGGTTTTCCTTTTCGACAGCTTCAATGAGTCATCTAACCCACCCTCTCGGCGAAGTACTCTTTTGGGGATGCAAGCTGTCCCGATAAGTCAAAGCTTAAGATTGCTACTCAACATGAACTCAACAATATGACCTCAAAATAACTTACCAAGAAGCATTGAGGAGTTCTCGAGCATGTAGCTGAGATGGTCAAACATGGCCTTCTGGTTTTGCCACGAGGTGCGACAGAAGTAGCAGAGAAAACGGCAGCACTGGACCACCATTTCCGTGGGGCCGACTGAGACAGAGCGACCCACCTGAAAACCTGTGCAGACGCGGGATAGAGGGTTGTTGAATAACCTGACTACTTAAATGGTCTTAGTAACAACAATATCCACTACCGCCCAGAGTGTCGTCACCACCCTCTTCAGCGACGGCTGGAAGGCTTCCGCCGCCGGAACCTTGGCGTCGTCTGTCCGTGGCGCTGCGGGACCCGTCTTGGTGCAGCTGGAGGTCGGTGGTTGTGGAGATTTGGGTCGTGACCGCCGCGGACATCGGGGAGTCGAGAGAGGCCTTCGAGAGGGTGTGCACCATCAGCTGCATTACCGTCTCGTGAACTGCCAAAACGCGTATGAGGTCGGGGTGTTGGAAGAAGACGTTGTTGTTCATGATATCCCTGCCAAATTTAGCGGAGAAGGGAGGGTGTTAGAAGCTCCAATATGATGCAAGCTAATCTTTGGATTGCTAGAGGTTCTTGGGTTGATCGCAATGTGCTTGTATCATAAATAAATTGAAGTCTTGCGACTCATAAAAACACGAATACTACATCGAGGAGGAAAGATCCCAGCTGATAGGAATACTGTTGGCGCAACCGATTGGTCCACCGAGAAAAGACGCGTTATTGTTGCACACCAGGCAATCGTATGAATACCAAATCACTCTCGTCAATAAATTGGGGTGTTCATGTTATCTCTCAAATACATATCCGTCCTCTTGGCATCTCCGGGTTGGTGGGGATTGAGCAATTTTTCAAGGCCGATGCTAGAGACAGATGCGTGAACCAATGAGAGATAGAGGACCCCGCATTCCAGAATAATTGGGATCAATCAATGATGCGAAAGTAAAGGTGGACAAAGAATCACAAAACGCGGTTATCCCGGCAAAGTAAACAGTTGGAATACATTAATATCATCTATTTGTGAAACGCAAATAGATGATGATTTAATTGTTTTGATTTCATCTTCCTTTTCACGAGGGCAGAAGCGCGTGGCAACAAAGGCGATAGACGCACCAATCAGAGAGCGTGTCGCAAACATCATCCTCCACTGCGAAAACGTAATAGCCGGTTCCTCACGGGGAATTGATTTGGAAAAACGACAGAGGAAAACGGGGTTGTGCTGACGAAGACTTACCAGAGACAATTTTTGAGGAGAATCTCTTCATTGGCGCCCACTTGTACACCCAGGAGGCAGCGGATACGACCCAGCGACCGAAGGAGTCTGGAGACGTCTTCCTTCGAGATGTGGCCGATAGCGTAGGTCCTCGTCAACCCCAATCTCAACTAAAAAATGGTTCACTTGAGCTATTAGGCCTTTCGGGACACCAATTATTTATTGGGTGGAGGTTTTGTTCCAGTAACCACGTGAACATAAGCTCCCGGGATTGCATTGTTGTAAAATGTCCCCCATGGTATTTGGGGAATCCTTCTTAGTGAAGGCATTTTGGACGCTTAGCCCAGCAACAGAGGCACTCCAATTCCCCAGACACTCTGGAATTCGGCAATCTGCGACGATTCCTCGAAGAGAGCAATCCAGAATCATCAGGTTACTTTGAGAATCGCGCAAGCAAACAAAATTCGGCGCGAATCTCTACCACCGACCACGAAGACGGCCGAATCTCTACCACCGAACACGAAGACGGCCGAATCTCTACCACCGAACACGAAGACGGCCGAATCTCTACCACCGAACACGAAGACGGCCGAATCTCTACCACCGACCACGAAGCAAGGCCGAATCTCTACCACCGACCACGAAGACGGCCGAATCTCTACCACCGAACACGAAGACGGCCGAATCTCTACCACCGACCACGAAGACGGCCGAATCTCTACCACCGACCACGAAGACGGCCGAATCTCTACCACCGACCACGAAGACGGCCGAATCTCTACCACCGACCACGAAGACGGCCGAATCTCTACCACCGACCACGAAGACGGCCGAATCTCTACCACCGACCACGAAGACGGCCGAATCTCTACCACCGACCACGAAGACGGCCGAATCTCTACCACCGACCACGAAGCAAGGCCGAATCTCTACCACCGACCACGAAGACGGCCGAATCTCTACCACCGACCACGAAGACGGCCGAATCTCTACCACCGACCACGAAGACGGCCGAATCTCTACCACCGACCACGAAGACGGCCGAATCTCTACCACCGACCACGAAGACGGCCGAATCTCTACCACCGACCACGAAGACGGCCGAATCTCTACCACCGACCACGAAGACGGCCGAATCTCTACCACCGACCACGAAGACGGCCGAATCTCTACCACCGACCACGAAGACGGCCGAATCTCTACCACCGACCACGAAGACGGCCGAATCTCTACCACCGACCACGAAGACGGCCGAATCTCTACCACCGACCACGAAGACGGCCGAATCTCTACCACCGACCACGAAGACGGCCGAATCTCTACCACCGACCACGAAGACGGCCGAATCTCTACCACCGACCACGAAGACGGCCGAATCTCTACCACCGACCACGAAGACGGCCGAATCTCTACCACCGAACACGAAGACGGCCGAATCTCTACCACCGACCACGAAGACGGCCGAATCTCTACCACCGACCACGAAGACGGCCGAATCTCTACCACCGACCACGAAGACGGCCGAATCTCTACCACCGACCACGAAGACGGCCGAATCTCTACCACCGACCACGAAGACGGCCGAATCTCTACCACCGACCACGAAGACGGCCGAATCTCTACCACCGACCACGAAGACGGCCGAATCTCTACCACCGACCACGAAGCAAGGCCGAATCTCTACCACCGACCACGAAGACGGCCGAATCTCTACCACCGACCACGAAGACGGCCGAATCTCTACCACCGACCACGAAGACGGCCGAATCTCTACCACCGACCACGAAGACGGCCGAATCTCTACCACCGACCACGAAGACGGCCGAATCTCTACCACCGACCACGAAGACGGCCGAATCTCTACCACCGACCACGAAGACGGCCGAATCTCTACCACCGACCACGAAGACGGCCGAATCTCTACCACCGACCACGAAGACGGCCGAATCTCTACCACCGACCACGAAGACGGCCGAATCTCTACCACCGACCACGAAGACGGCCGAATCTCTACCACCGACCACGAAGACGGCCGAATCTCTACCACCGACCACGAAGACGGCCGAATCTCTACCACCGACCACGAAGACAGCCGAATAACTTCAAAGTAGCTGAAGAAGCATCAATAACTGAACAAGCCCTACCTCGTCGAGGGCTCCATATTGTCGATAGAGGAGGTAGAACATCTGTCGGATCAGCTCAACGTCGTCGATGACCGAGTTCTTTGCCCAGTTGCTTACTGTTTCGAGGATGAGTTGGTGCAACTTTCCTACAAAGACAACCAATCAGAAATCATCAAACTTTTTCTCGCAGACGCCACTAGATCTCGCGTTTGTATCCCGCCCGAATTTCCCTACAATTACCGAAAGCCCTTCAGCCAATCAGCATTTTCCACAGCCATTCGAGATGTCCGAGTTTCAGCTGACTCTCACCTCTCGCTTAACGACGCATCCGTGGTTTACATCAGAGCCTACTGGATAAGAGCGTCCTCGTGATGAAACAATTTTCCAAGATCGCAAACGTGTCGACAAATCAGCCCCTCCATCGGCACAAACCCCCGCACTCCAGCGCCGCCCGAATCGATATCAAACAACCGCCACCCACTTCCATGCTGTTTGGACGACAGTTCATCCGAGGGCGCTCCCAGGGCCAGCTGTTGCGGGTGACTTCCAGGGGCCCCGCTAGGACCCCCTTCACGGCCGCGACTCGTTGCCCCCGAGACAAGGTCGAAAATGGCCTTGATAGCCGCTGGGGGACCCCTTGCCCCAGACTCCGGATCACCGGCGCCATCGGGCAACAAGAGCGTCGGCATGTTGAGGAGGGCCGTGATGTCGGGCCGCTGGGTCCAGGCGTTGCTAGGTCCCTGTTGGTAGGGGCCCGGGGGGGTGCGATGGGTGTTGGAGGAGGATGAGGAGGAGGCTGGTGATGCCGATATGATGGAGAGAGGGACCTGAAGGCCTGTCGAGGCAACGTCCTGCAGCATCTTGATGGCCGCGGCGTAGTCCCAGGAGTCCTCGACCTCGGGACAGACGACTCCGAGGTGCTTCATCAGACGGTGGTGGAACATTCGCATGAGCTCCTAAAAATTAATGAAATCGCCGTAACGTACTACTCAAAAGGGGAAATAGTAGTTGCAGAAGGAGGAAGATTGCATGTAAATAATTGTATGATGGATGCTGGAAAGGTTTAAATGGGGTCGTATGTCCCCTGCCTTGCCTTAATCTCCTCGGCACACGGGTTCCGCGGATGACCGGAGTCTTCGTCCTCGCCGAATTCGAAGTCGCCACCCTCCTGACTGCCACCTTCAGAGCCCGCGGAAACGGCCAAAGCGGATTGGTCGGTGCACGTCTGCTCTTCCAGGAGGCCGGTGGGTCCACCCGGGCCGGGCATGTGGAGGAGGTTGCAGATCTGCGTCTTGGGTGGACAGCGGAACTCGCGTGTCCGACGCGCTGCGACCGAGGACGGCAGATTGGCCGATTTAATGGTCAGGTAGCGCTGTTGCTGGTCCTGAAAGTCGCGAATTCGGATTGGTTAGACGTATCGCCTCACAAATCGCCCCACCTACCAATAGGCATGCACACAGTACAACCAGGCAGCGTACCAATCAACCTCCATCTACTTCTACTCGATCATAATATCGATCTTCGTAGCTCATCCTTGATTCCGTGTTTCTGGTTATTATAATATGAATCAATACCGAAAGCGGAAGTTTCGATAAACTTAATAAACTAATTAAAATTATTCGTGTTATTACTGCTGTAATTGTTGCTAGGAGTGTGGAAAACTACTGTGCTGATGATTCAGCAACCTGAAGCCTTTCGATAAAAACGATCACCGTGGTATTTTCTAAGCAGCGCGCATAACCCCACTAGTTGTAGTAATCATGGTGATCACACTACTATTGATTGTTAAGTAGGCGTTGTTTTAATTAATGTGCCGCTTACGTTCTGTATTTCACTGACGGCAGTGTTCGAAAAGTAGACGATGGATTCGATGCGGTAACGCAACTGGGAATCACAGAGATTGTGGAAGAGTTGGCAGACTTCGACTTTGACGGCATCGGACAGCGGAAGGTCCAGTAGACTGCCCGAAATCTTTGAAACTGAGAAAAAAACGCCGTTATGTTTGCTGTTATTTAACACAGCCGCTGCCGCATTGGATATCATCGGTCTTTGGAGAATCAAAAGTCCAACACGGTTGCCAGATTCCATGTCGCTGTGCAGATTATCAAGAAGCTATCAACCCCTTGACAAAGCTGTCTGACTGCAGTCGTTTGGCCAACCAATGAAACAAGACAACACGTTCAGCGCGAGTCATTTAATTGGTGGGTTATGTGAAAGGATTCAAATCACCTCGCCAACTGGGCGTATTTGGGAAGCGGTCGGGACTGAGAATACCCAAGACGGTTGCGAGGTCGGTGCTGTTGAGCGATCCCATCACAAGCAGATGGTTGAGGATACGCAGAAGAGGCCTGTCGACAAGGAAATACGCAAAGAGAACAATAAGCCTCTGTTTTATCGCGAAATTCGAGAATCACCAACAATTTCCCTGAACCATTCAAGCACACCAGCGATGGCGCAAACATCACCCTTGCCCTACATCTCATTGGCTAACGCATCGTCTTCGAGTTGGTTGTGGTGCTAGGGGCATTGCACCAGCTGGAACCATGGTTTCAATGAATACGGAACCCGCAAAAGCGTCGAACCTTATGGTGTTCGATCATTCCGATATAACGATCATAATTCGCTACCACTCGCGACTTTCAGATCAACACGAAAGTCCGTCTTCTCAATTTCAAATCGGATTTGAGTCTGGTGCATTCGCAAACCTTAATAATGCGGACTCTTTTTTTTCTTTCGGGAAAACAGTGACAACATAGCGATTTGTCCTGCCTACTGACAAAATATAAGTAACAAGATACTCACAGCAACGCGTGTTCAAAACTTCCACCATAGGGATCGCGAACATGACCGCCGGTATTGCTCATATCAATGAGGGCATCCAAGGTGAGGCGCTTCAAATTTTCCAACGGAAATGACGGACAGTCCGAGAGTTTCAGAAGACCACTTGTGCCGCCGGCTTCGAGAGCGGTCGACAACGCAGCCTCCTGTTGGGTATCAAAGGCCCCTCCTCCCACCCCCTCCACCTGCAGCGTTCGATGAGGGGACGTAGTTTCCGCCTCCAGTTCCGTCAGCCCCCGGGCTAAAAGCGACATGCCGTGGAAACACGGGAGTTGTGTTAGGGTTGTCGTCGGCGAGGGGCGTTGGTGAGTGATGGCTGGTGGGTTGTCAGCGGCTCGCATGCAGCCGACCCCGAAATAGTTTATAGCCATGCTTGTAATCTATGTTTTTACAGAACCTGGTGAATTCGAAGCCAACAAAATGTGGTTTCTAAGGGGATAAAGCAATGGACTGCTTAGCAATGCGGCAGTGCTTGAGAAAATCGGACTGAAGCAATGCAAATATACTGAGAAAACAGACAGACTACAAATGGTGAACCACGGCAGGAGTAAATGTGGCGCAGTTGTGACAAAAAAAATAGTAGTTGCATTAAAATTCACTTTCAAACAAAAAATAATTTTGTGTCGACGGGTGGTTATATGTTCAATATCTTCTGAGAGGAACATTCACTGTATCATAGTGTCGTTGCGTTGAATTTGTTATGATGACGTCATCGGATATTGAAGGAACACCGATTTCGCGATGCAAAGCCATTTGTGGGACGTCCATCAACGCTACCAAAATATATAGTTCGGTCGCCCCCTGTGTACTTATATTATTTAAGTAGCAACAATTATTTAGAAGAGCGACGATAAGCCATGCGCGCGCGAAGATAGTAGAGTTTCAGTTTCGCCATGAGTAGGTATCTTACGCGGTTGCAACCTTAACGCTTTCGTGCCTGCGTCGTTTTAGCCTAGAGAGTAGAATGATTAGATGGATTAAGACGCGTCTTTTGTATCAAAAAAACAAGGCATCAACATACACACTTACCCGAAACTATTAACAAATAGACTACGAGAGAAGACTGTGTCTTAAACTAGATTTGCATCCCCAGATATCGGTAAATTTGCATCCCGAGAATTCAAAATAAACTATTTTAAGAAGATTTTGATAATGTGGAATCAGATCAGAGATCCGCTATCTGGTTTTTTCCACAAATGGCGATTGAAGTAATTGAAACCAGTAATGCTTTTGCTGGAAAGGAGGCTTCTGACTTACATCAATAGTTGGGGATCGGTGATTAGATTGGGTCGAATGCTCCGGTGTTCATTGACAGCGGGAATATGGTCGGGATCCCAGTCGTGAACTAGTTTGAGGATTTGATTGGCCGTTTTCTTGACCTCAAGCACTTGTTTCTCCAGCGGCACGATGAATTCCCTTCCAGTGACCTGTTTTAACTTCATATGACTGTCCAAATGCATCGCAAGCAAAAGCTGCACGAACTCCGCTCTCAAGGAGCCGTGGATATCTAAGAAATAATAAAAAAATACAAAAACGGCATTGCTAATCTACTGACAACGAACTCGGTTTCTGTAACCACAAGAACAAAAACAGAGCCTACACTTGGACTGAATAACATAGAGCAGCTGGTTCTGGTCGACGTGGTGCGTCAGCTTTTGTGATACGTTGTGGTTGCCATGGCAACAAAGCGCGCGGTAGAGGGCCAGAGTACTCGCGTGGAATCTGTGGGAGGGAAAATGACCCAAAATGTTAATAAAATGGAGTATTACTTATTAGTCAATAAGTAGAGAGGATATATCGAGCTTGTGCGCTTGCCTCAGGAGGTCGGGCATGTCCTCCAGTTCGAGGACGGAGAAGCTGCGATTGGCCTCGGGCAATTGGATAACCAGGCGTGGTGCGCTGTTCTCCAATAGCATACTCCACCCCCGTTGTTCGCTCATTTTCATGCTGTGAATTTTGGCCTGTTCTCCGGGCACAGGCGCCCAATGGACTCGCTGAATTGGAGGAGGGGAAAGGAGGGTTAAAGGTGATAAAAGTCACGTCACTGCCAACCTCGAGGTGGGCTCCGATTGGTGGCAGTGCGTTTTTAGCCCAAAACGCACCTCAATGGCCTGAACGGTCAGACGGTGGGGCATGGGCATGTTGGCTCGTCGGGGTGGACGCAGCATGCCTGCCGTCAGGGGAAGGTGAAAGCGCGCACGACGACCCAACTCGAATTGGACGCAGTCGCGCGCCGTCGGACGGACAAACACCGCCGCAAACAGGTGAGTCGATGGCTCCACCTTGACGAGAAAAAATAAAACGAAACCGATCAAAAACAATGAAAATGTGACTGCTCTCACTCCTAGCGGAGGCCGAATCGGTTTCTTCATGAAGTGGCAGCGTCACCAGGAAGTGTTCGACTGCCGTGAACCTCCTCTACCAAGTCTGGCGGGGAGTGTTTTTGTCTACACGCATCACCTAGGAGTTGCGAGACTAACGGCGGGAACGTTACTCCGATGGGTCTGTCAGACGTCCACGACAAACCGTAAGCCCCAAGTCAACAAGTCGTCTGTTGTACTGTGCGTAAATTGCTGTCACGAAATAGCGACGCTTGGGGTTGAATTTCGGATCGATTGCTTCACAAAAGCCCGATCGATTTATCAAACGAAACTACCATCGGCATCATCTGCTATTAACCAATCGACCAACAAATCTATTTGAAAGAGTCTTTAACCCCCCCCCAAAAAAATTAAAACCCTCTTTTTGATGGATTTGTAACCACTCTACTCACTTGGAACCGAATGAGGGTGTCGCGATCATTCAACCTGAAGCCGAGCGTGCCGGAAGCGGTGTCCACCCAGCAGGTAACAGCCAGTCCCTGGCTCACTCGTTTCCCGATGTCCTCGGCTGTGGAGATCTTCTGGATGAGGTCGCCGACGTTCACCAGGAACGATGAACGCTCGGCGACGGCGGACTAAAGTGGAAGAAGAGGAGAGGAAGCCGACGGACAAAAGAGCGGGCCTGGTGGGGGCCCAGAGGTCCACAATAACGCGAAGCGAGCTAATCATTAGCCAAAGGGAATCAATGCTGATAGGCTGTTTTCGAAATTACTTGAATTGTCGACACTGACATTGATGGATGGGTGAAAGGGTTTGGTACGGATTGGAAGTGATTTTATCTGCGTAATCCAGAAGAAGCTTACCTTCAGCGTCAAATCGTCATGGAGCAGACATATGGCGACCTGTCGAACCTCGGCGAAGTTGAGAAGACTTTCGACGCCAGCCACCGCGACACCGTTCTCCGACTTTGCATCGACATGACTGGATGTTTCATCCGCCTCAACCTTTGGTGTAAGCGGTGGCTTAGGTGCCGCCAATTGGGCCAATTGGGTCACGTTGAAGTCGGGATCGACAGGAAAGGCATTTCCGCCGCTGATGGAGGCCGGTTTGGAGATCTTGAAGTGGCTACTCACCCATCCCACGTTAACCAGACAAGGATTCTGGCCTGGGGGGATGAGGACAGTGTAGGCGAACTCGTCCATGTAGTCGGCAATGGCGTTATCCAAAGCCGACTGCTCGGGCTATGGTGAAAACACGGCAAGAGTAAGGCACCTGGGATATGGAAAAATAAACACTACTGAGTCATTCTAAGTAGCCAAGCTATATTGTAAGAAGAGGGCGGGGCTATAGTCCTCCGACTCGATTAAACAAGAGACGATCCGATAACAACAAAAACCCACCAAAAGCAGCTCGAAGTCCTCTCCAGCTGGTCCCGGAGAGCCTTCGTGGGCACCGCCCGAGGTGAGACTGGGTGTTCCTGGGTCCCCGGGCTTTTTAGCGGCGGGTCCGGTTGTTGCACTGCCCGACCCACTCAACAGACTCACAGCTCCTGCACCTTTTCAACGAAAACCAAAAGTCGATACTTTATCGATTGAAAACGACGAGAGCTGGAAAACTGTACTGCACTGCACATTTACCTGGATAGCCAGAGGCAACCTCGGGGCTCATGTCGCGAGGTCGCGTCTTCTTGAACACCTTGGCTAGACGAGCTCTCTTGCCACGCCTATCACGCGACTCCAACGCTCCACCAGCCATTTCCTGTGCGAAGAAGAACATCCAAAAACAATTACTTCTGAAACTGTATTGCTATATTTATTCGTTTGATGGGTGCTAAAATTTATTCGCCTTTGTGACGAAATTAAGTCATTTTGGCTGTCATTTTTTTCTATTTATTACAAGAAATATGGAACTTATGGTGCATTGTTAGCTAATTTTGTGCAGCCAATCGCATTCGATTTTAAAACTACCGGTGACATGAGATCGAGATTTCCCGCGCCGCCGATCCCGATGCCGTGATGATGACGATAGTCCTCCGGTTCAAGCTGCTTTCGCAGTTGATCCAGATTTGCTCTACGATCAGCCAGGGATCTAAAATAATTGATAGAAATACCTCATTGACGGAGACACTGGAAAACATTTAAATTTCATTTCATGAACACTCCAGAGATGACATTCACAATCGATGCCACATTCTCCACGTTGCGTTCATGCAAACGCCTCTTTCATGCCATTCGCATTGTCCGGGAATCGACCAATTGGGCGCATCTTTCGGCCATGCCGCTTACCGATTGGTGAATTGTGCTTTGCACTGCACACCGAGACTTAGACGTAGATATTCCATTTGGTGAAGACCCGTGGGACTGGGTGATTTGGCCAGAATGTTGATTACTGGCGGGCTGGGAACACGAAAGGCGCATGGCAATATTAAAACATTCGACCCACGATATGAAGTGACCGCCTACTTAAGCGATGTTAGTAGGCGTTATATACGGATGGAAGAAATTGTGGCCATGCCAACTCTTCAATTCATGAGGGGCGGTGGAGCAACCATTTTTCGTGCGGTTAGAGAATAAGCAGGCTTAGCGGCTGTTGCTATGGAGATTTTGGGGATTTTTTTTATTTATCCAGCTAAGCGATCAGTCAAAACGACGAGCAGGCATCGCGTATACGCACTCGTCTTGATGTACCAGGCCCTGGTTTGACTTCTAAGCTGCCGTTGGAGATAAAAGTACGGAGAGGTTGAACTTACTAGGCGCCCGAAACTTTGGTCTCCAAGCGGGTGTGATTTTCCTTGAGGTCTCTGAACATCGAAGCGTCCACTTTGCTGTACCACATCGGCACTGGGTAGCTCATGTTTCTGCACAAAAGGGATAAGCGATTCGAGATAAAACAAAAGCAGAGACTAATCGAAAGTTATGTGGGGGGAGGGGGTATTCGGAGGTGTGAAGGAGGCTGTTCTCGTTCCAGTATCGTCGTTGTAAAGTTCCTAGTCGTCTTTGGTTTTCATACCTTGTAATCAAGTCTTCCGTTTTGCCGCAATAGCATCCTGGCTGTCACACACAAATGACGACGTTTTTGCGGTCAACTTAATCCGAAAACCAATCGCTGTCCTGCTTAAACAAGAGCGAGAGAAGAGCTAATGGTCAGTTTAAATGATGAAACACTTCAGAGGATTAATTTAGCATCAATACGAACGCTTTGGGATATTTCGTGTATCCCAAAACGCTCCCCACAGCGGGTTAAACGTTAAAACTCCACGGCTCGCAATTTCGAAGGTTGGACCAGCGCATTCTGTGTGTCCATAATAATAATAATTGTAGTGGCGTTAGAGTTAGGCTGATAGAGTAAGAGGAGAAGGTGAATAGAAAAAGGGGTGTCTGGAAATTGGGGATCTGTCCGCAAAGGTTTTTTATTGTGAAGGGTGCAAAATGAGAGGGCCCGCAAAAGACTGGGGGGTCTACCGAGAATACTAGAAGCTGCATAAAAACGTACACGGCGAATGGTATGTAGCCCTCCTGAAGGCCGCAGATGGTGAAGAACTTCAGGGTCTGAACGACGTTGCCGAAGTTCACGCGAACCTGTTGGCCCGATCCCAGGGTGAAGGCGGGAACAAATCCTGCAGGCGAAAAAAATAAGGGCGGAAACCTCTGCTATGCAGATGATTGATCTCATCGGGGACTTCGTTGCAAAGTCTAGCCCCATCGATTCTAACCAGGCCAGCACTCATGTCCTCCTCCTCCTCCTCCTCCTCCTCTTCCTCCTCCTCCTCCTCCTCCTCCTCCTCCTCCGCCTCCTCCTCCTCCTCCTCCTCCTCCTCCTCCTCCTCCTCCTCCTCCTCCTCCTCCTCCTCCTCCTCCTCCTCCTCCTCCTCCTCCTCCTCCTCCTCCTCCTCCTCTTCCTCCTCTTCCTCCTCCATCGCGCGTCGAAGTTACCAGGAGGTCGGTCATCAGTCGGTGCATCTGCAGTGAATCTGCAAGGCTGACTGATATGACCGGCGACCCTTCGACGCTACCACTTAGCGCTTCAGGTAGAAGAGGTGACTCGTGCCTGGATTGGCTACTCGAAGCAGAAGTGGCGAGCTTGAGCAACAGCTTCGCTGGAACCATTCTCTGAGATTGCCATGAGATGTGGCACAAACTGTCTACGGAACCCCACGTCGACTCACCTTCCGAGACCTTGATATCCTTGAACGCGATTTCCTGGCCGTGTGGATCCATCATGATTTCGCCGTTTAGGGAGTAGACTGTAAGACACAATATCATCGGAAATCTCGCATTAGACATCATTAAACATTCATAACTTGTCCACCCTCTGATAAATCAATAACGAGACGATGATTTTAAATTCAAAATTTGTTTGAGTTTAATTGTTTTGAGCACGGAAACTTGAAAGATGCCATATAAAGACCAAGTCTGTTGTAGTGACCTTAAATTGGGTGTTTTATTTATGTTCCACGCATGACATCCATTATACTGGCACCCCAATGGCTAACGCACACCACACCGCATGCTGTGACCTTAACGTGGATAAATTAAGACAACATCGACGACTCTTGTCCGGCCCCTGACTTTTTACCACGACACGCCCCACGTGTGTCCAGACAGGACTCGCCTGCAGCGGGCGCTAAGCATCGCGCCTTGTCGGCGTTTTCGGCCCAGGTCGGGACCTCACTATTGTTTGAATAATAAACAATATAATTCATTCCCGACCTTCGTCTTTGGCCATCGTGCCATTCTGATTTTTTGGGCCACGAACTCTTCGAATTACCATACTGTAACCACGCGTGACTTAAATAATTCCGACCGGCGAGATTCTATAATTATGGTTTTCTCATAATTCGATAATTATCCTGGATCAACTCAGTTGTTTTAAAATTGGCGCATTTTCAAAACACACAAGGCACCCACTCAACCGACAGGATTATCCTGCAACTACCAATGAACGATGGGGTCTGAGGTCAACTTCGTCCACGGGCTAACCAATGGGAAATCTTACCGATCGATTTTTCATTGACATTCAGCATACATCCAATAACGTCGCCAGGATCACAGCGTTTGCCGTAAGGACGCCCGTCACGGTGGTACTTCCGCGCCTGTGGGAAAATCGATACACGTACAACCAATGAGGACCTGTCTAGACTTTTAATAGTAGCTAACAACCGTTTAAAACTAAATGGGAGAAATAAGAAATACGAAAGCCGTCGCCGATGAAAAATAAGGAATGACCGAATTGCGAAATGCCGCCGTTCTTGTGAGAATTGAACGGGGCTGCCTTCGCGTTGGTTGAAGAGATTTACACTTGATGGAAATGGTCACATGCAGTGAAGAGGAAAATCTCGCGAAATTGCGTCGAATGACGGTATCTTGGATGATCAACTAGAAACCGATAATACTTTTTAAAGTCCACTGATGGTTCGAAATTTCAGAAGGTTTGAGGCCAGGCAAATCAACGGGGAACAGTGTATTATGAGCGGTTGGGCCTTTCTCGGAGACTACGGGAACATTTGCTCTACTTCAAAGAATGCACCTAAACATTAACAAACCACGCCAATACATGCAGCAAGCCTATACGTACTAGCGGTTGGTCTAAACAAAATCGATAAGGCGGACAAGGCCAGCCTCGAATATGTCAAAGTGGCCAAGGAATCCGTGGCCTCCAAGTTCAGCCAACATTGCTTCCTAAAGCCGACTCACGATGAAGTAGAAAGAAATCGCTACCGCATCGGTATGTTTCGACTAAAAATTGTTGACTGTTTTAGCCAAAGCGGATGTGGACCGCGTGAACCAGAAGTGAGGCAAAATTTTCTCATTTGGTCAAATTCCGGATAATGCAGCAGCCAGTTTCCGATAACTTTAAAGTCTCCCCACATCAAACCCTCCCCTCCTCCTCCTCCTCCTCCTCCTCCTCCTCCTCCTCTCAAAGCCCCCGCCACGCTCCAAATGATGGTCGAACAGAAACGCCTTTCTGATGGTTTAGTCATCTTTGAGAGGATCAGCTCCATCAAGTCTGCGGGGGTCTGCGTGCCGTATTGCTGGAGGAGGGGTGGGTGGGTTGGAGTTCCCGGTTATCCGCTGCTGGCTTAGCCCGTCTGAACAAAGCGGTTACCGTTGCAGGGATGCTGTAGGTGGGTGTCAAGAGACGCGATTCAAAAATACGAGGAGGAGGTACTACTTCTCAACTGCTTCTCTAAGTAACATTTAATAGTCCAGTTTGGGGGCGGAAATCTCCTCCCGCTAGTGGAGAAGCCGACTGCCTTATAGATTTCATTTCCATGACGATTCTTGGAGATTATTTTACAGACGGCAGCTTCATTTACTGAGCCACTCGAAGAGGATGTGGAAGTGGCCGCGCCTCAATCACCATCATCATAATCACAGAAGCCACATGCGTGGAACTGGGGCGGAGGAAGAGGGAAGCGGTGGAGGATGAAGCGGAGGAGGAAGAAGATGAAATAGGAGGATGATGATGATGAAGCGGAGGAAGAAGAAACGGAGGAAAAGGAAGCCGACGAGCCGGTGAAAGAAACTGGGGATGGGGAGGAGGAAGCGGCGGCGGAGGCTGTAGGATGAAGCGGAAGAAGAAGAAGAATAAGCAAAATATGGAGGATGAAGCGGAGAAGGAAGAAGCGGAGGAGCAGCGGATGACTGCAGGTGGGTGTCAAGAGGAGAGACTACGAGACGCGATTCAAAAATACGAGGAGGTACTACTTCTCAACTGTTTAAGTAACATTTAATGGTCCAGTTTGGGGGCGGAAATCTCCTCCCGCTAGTGGAGAAGCCGACTGCCTTATAGATTTCATTTCCATGACGATTCTTGGAGATTATTTTACAGACGGCAGCTTCCTTTACTGAGTCACCCGAAGAGGATGTGGAAGTGGCCGCGCCTCAATCACCATCATCATAATCACAGAAGCCACATGCGTGGAACTGGGGCGGAGGAAGAGGGAAGCGGTGGAGGATGAAGCGGAGGAGGAAGAAGATGAAATAGGAGGATAATGATGATGAAGCGGAGGAAGAAGAAACGGAGGAAAAGGAAGCCGACGAGCCGGTGAAAGAAACTGGGGATGGGGAGGAGGAAGCGGCGGCGGAGGCTGTAGGATGAAGCGGAAGAAGAAGAAGAATAAGCAAAATATGGAGGATGAAGCGGAGAAGGAAGAAGCGGAGGAGCAGCGGATGACTGCAGGTGGGTGTCAAGAGGAGAGACTACGAGACGCGATTCAAAAATACGAGGAGGTACTACTTCTCAACTGTTTAAGTAACATTTAATGGTCCAGTTTGGGGGCGGAAATCTCCTCCCGCTAGTGGAGAAGCCGACTGCCTTATAGATTTCATTTCCATGACGATTCTTGGAGATTATTTTACAGACGGCAGCTTCCTTTACTGAGTCACCCGAAGAGGATGTGGAAGTGGCCGCGCCTCAATCACCATCATCATAATCACAGAAGCCACATGCGTGGAACTGGGGCGGAGGAAGAGGGAAGCGGTGGAGGATGAAGCGGAGGAGGAAGAAGATGAAATAGGAGGATAATGATGATGAAGCGGAGGAAGAAGAAACGGAGGAAAAGGAAGCCGACGAGCCGGTGAAAGAAACTGGGGATGGGGAGGAGGAAGCGGCGGCGGAGGCTGTAGGATGAAGCGGAAGAAGAAGAAGAATAAGCAAAATATGGAGGATGAAGCGGAGAAGGAAGAAGCGGAGGAGCAGCGGATGACTGCAGGTGGGTGTCAAGAGGAGAGACTACGAGACGCGATTCAAAAATACGAGGAGGTACTACTTCTCAACTGTTTAAGTAACATTTAATGGTCCAGTTTGGGGGCGGAAATCTCCTCCCGCTAGTGGAGAAGCTGACTGTCTCATAGATGTCATTTCCATGACGATTCTTGGAGATGATTTTACAGATGGCAGCTTCATTTACTGAGCCACCCGAAGAGGATGTGGAAGTGGCCGCGCCTCAATCACCATCATCATAATCACAGAAGCCACATGCGTGGAACTGGGGACGTAGGATGAAGCGGAAGAAGAAGAGAGAAGAAGGCGGATGATGATGAAGATGAAGAAGAAGAAGAAGAAGAAGGAGGATGATGATGATGAAGCGGAGGAAGAAGAAACGGAGGAAAAGGAAGCCGACGAGCAGGAGAAAGAAACTGGGGATGGGGAGGAGGAAGCGGCGGCGGAGGCTGTAGGATGAAGCGGAAGAAGAAGAAGAATAAGAAGAAGGCGGATGATGATGAAGATGAAGAAGAAGAAGAAGGAGGAGGAGGATGATGATGATGAAGCGGAGGAAGAAGAAACGGAGGAAAAGGAAGCCGACGAGCAGGAGAAAGAAACTGGGGATGGGGAGGAGGAAGCGGCGGCGGAGGCTGTAGGATGAAGCGGAAGAAGAAGAAGAATAAGAAGAAGGCGGATGATGATGAAGATGAAGAAGAAGAAGAAGAAGGAGGATGATGATGATGAAGCGGAGGAAGAAGAAACGGAGGAAAAGGAAGCCGACGAGCAGGAGAAAGAAACTGGGGATGGGGAGGAGGAAGCGGCGGCGGAGGCTGTAGGATGAAGCGGAAGAAGAAGAAGAATAAGAAGAAGGCGGATGATGATGAAGATGAAGAAGAAGAAGAAGAAGAAGGAGGATGATGATGATGAAGCGGAGGAAGAAGAAACGGAGGAAAAGGAAGCCGACGAGCAGGAGAAAGAAACTGGGGATGGGGAGGAGGAAGCGGCGGCGGAGGCTGTAGGATGAAGCGGAAGAAGAAGAAGAATAAGAAGAAGGCGGATGATGATGAAGATGAAGAAGAAGAAGAAGAAGAAGGAGGATGATGATGATGAAGCGGAGGAAGAAGAAACGGAGGAAAAGGAAGCCGACGAGCAGGAGAAAGAAACTGGGGATGGGGAGGAGGAAGCGGCGGCGGAGGCTGTAGGATGAAGCGGAAGAAGAAGAAGAATAAGAAGAAGGCGGATGATGATGAAGATGAAGAAGAAGAAGAAGAAGGAGGATGATGATGATGAAGCGGAGGAAGAAGAAACGGAGGAAAAGGAAGCCGACGAGCAGGAGAAAGAAACTGGGGATGGGGAGGAGGAAGCGGCGGCGGAGGCTGTAGGATGAAGCGGAAGAAGAAGAAGAATAAGAAGAAGGCGGATGATGATGAAGATGAAGAAGAAGAAGAAGAAGGAGGATGATGATGATGAAGCGGAGGAAGAAGAAACGGAGGAAAAGGAAGCCGACGAGCAGGAGAAAGAAACTGGGGATGGGGAGGAGGAAGCGGCGGCGGAGGCTGTAGGATGAAGCGGAAGAAGAAGAAGAATAAGAAGAAGGCGGATGATGATGAAGATGAAGAAGAAGAAGAAGAAGGAGGATGATGATGATGAAGCGGAGGAAGAAGAAACGGAGGAAAAGGAAGCCGACGAGCAGGAGAAAGAATCGTGGGAGGAGGAGGAGGGGGAGGAGGAAGCGGCGGCGGAGGCCGTTCAAATGCGGATGACTCCGTCCGCGCACGCCACCACCTTCGCCCCATCGACCACGAGGACAACACCGGACAACACCAACCCTCCAGCTCACCTGCTCTGGCGCGAATGCGTAGGAGGATCCGCCCATCCCAATGATGGAGGCTGCGGGGGCGTTTGCCGAGCACCAGCCGATGCGAACCATTCCAGGAGTCAAAAGCTCCACTTCGTAGTACCTTGAATATGGCGAAAAATAGACGAATAATTGACCATCGACGACGCGCGACAAATCCGATTGGGGGTAGCGGAATAAAACAAAAACCCACCATTTCCCACGGGTGACTGCTTTGGAGGACTGTGCGCGATAGTTCATTGTCGCTTCCTCGAGCACTTCAAGGGTATTTTGACGATCTAGGGGGGTAAAAAAACATGTCTAGTGCCTGGCAAACGCATTGGCTGCGTCAATTCTTAGACCCTAGGGAATCTACCACCATAAAACATTTAATCAACACGCGTGTGGAACTGGTACGCTGAGAAAATGCCTGTTTCATGACACCGCGAAGATCAAATAAACAAATTGTTTTTCGACTTTCCCATTTAAAATTACTACAAGAAGGGCACCATATTACAAATGAGTCACTTCTGATTTGTAAGCCTTCGGGTGTAGTGGCTTTATATAACGGCGACAGAAATGGGCTCTCTTACTTTGCTCTGTGTCACCAGAAACTGGTTCGATGACATATCCGTAGGCAAGGAGGGTTTTCACAACGTCCGTGGCAGTTTCCCTGTTTAATTTCTTGATCGCTATGTTCACCTCCATATAAGACACCAAATGAGGGCTTCTTTTCAGGGTGTTGTCCTGAAATCAACAAATTATATAAATAATACAATACTTGCTTGATTATACGTTTGGCAAATGTCTAAATTGTTAACAGTCAGACCGATTACTATTGGTCGCGGGACAACCAATTAGGATACGAAAATTCAAAGGGTACTGTGTGATTGGCTAGACTCAGTCACCGTGACCACGGACAGACTAAGCCTTAACGTGGCAAGCTATTTCTAACACGCCAATGTGAGGGAATAATTAATACATGTATAATAATTATTCATCAAATCACGATCGATAAATTGCCGCTTCAACTGCGGCACCTTCGAAAGAAGCAAATAACTAAATAACGTCTACTTAGCAATATAGCAGTAGCAATAATATCACACAGCGCACCTCGGTGGAACCGTAGGTCCAACCCTGGTGAATACGATCTTTGGCCCAAATGTTGTGCGTGTTCTCGGCCAGCTCGTCAACCAACGACTCGAGGCGAGAGGACAACCGAATTGCCGAAAGGTCCAGTGGTTGCGGCTTGAAGCCATTGGCTTGCGTGAACCTGCGGGAAAAAATACGCATTTTCATTACAGCCTGTCCGGTGGTTGGATACCAATGTGTCACTAATTGACGAATGGGAACCAAGTAACTCACGATGAGGGCAATTTGATTGTTTTCATGCGCGTGCCTTCAGGTAGACTTTCATATCCAATGTTGTAACGCAGTGCAAGGATGGTTTTGAGGTTTTCCAGGGCCATTGTCACGTTGTAGAGTCGTTCCTGTTGCTGCAACCTGTCGAAAGCACACAGACATGGATGTCGTCGTCTGCCCTCATCTCGACGCTGAAAATTACGAACAATCAAAAATTATGATTATCATTTTATTTACGAACAATCCAATATAATGTCATAATGATTATCATTTTAATTGTAACGATTTTCTAAGCATTTAAGCCCTTGATAAAAAACAGGCTTTGTGATTGGTTGTCCAGGTTTAATTTCCCTTCACTGGTTGATCTGAATTGTTCTAGAATGCTCTTCGTTCTCCTATTGGCTCACACATTTGTCCAACGAATTCCTATTGGCTCTCGCATCGGCCTTAACGAATTGCCTACGTTCTTGCTCTGACGCCTTGGTTGTGGCTATAAAATAGGACTTTCGTATTCCGATCTTTTCTAACTCTCTATCGAATTAAGGCATTAATCCGTTTACAGACTCCAACAACGGAAATGAAAGCAAGATCAATACCAAACCTCAAGAACTGATCGACTTTATTTCCCCACTAATATCTCGACTAGTTGATTTACAATATTAGATCGGTTTCAACAACAATGAAATTATTGTTGTCATTTCGACCAATTAAACCGAGGGATTAATGGGATATTTACGCCAACAGATTGGGGTGATGACACAATGATAATAGAATACACGTTCTTACTTCACCGAACATCCATCCTTGTTCAATTTTTCGCATTGCCCAGAGATCGTGGGTATTCTCGGCAAGTTTTTCACGAATACTCTCAACCACATTGGGCAAATGGACCTGAAAAGTAGACCAAGAGTAGCTTAGACACTAAAGAACGCACGTAGCTGATATGTTGATATGAATTTCCGGTAAACCAACCTTGTCCGTGGAGATGGGGATGGGGACAAAGACGTCCTGTGACGGCAGGGGAGACGCCAGTGGGCCAGAGAAAATCGATTTTTCCAGCCGCCCGAAGGAGAAGACGGGTTCGAGGCGCAGACGATGGCTGGGTTGAAGGGCGTCGATGATTGGTGCGTAGCCGGCCGGCGGTCCATGCTTCAGTTTGCCTTGACTTCCCCCGAGAACGAAACGGATGCTGGCCCGAGCCACCATGCTGACGCACGGAAAGAAGAGGCCGGTTGTGTTGAAGTCCTTCACGAACACAAAGCGGGAGAGGGGTAGGGGGGGGGGTGATTGCTCGAAAAATGACCTTCTTATCGTGTTTCGCCCACAGTGGGCGCAATCTGCACAACCGTAACCTGCCACCAACTAGAGAACTCGCGGTTGCTTAGACGCTGGACACGAGACGGACAGTCGTAGATGTTGGCGCTTCCGAGCAGTGGTCCTCAATGCTGCCTTATCTATCTCACCGAAGCGCGATCCAGCCAAATGTGCTAAATACAAGGCGATCCTCGATCCCCGATATCCACAACACAACTGATTGACGACTGGTCGAATCAGATCAGAAAAACTAGAAGGCCTGTGCGAATCGAATTCAATGATAGCAATCACTAGGTTGCTGTCGATGTCTTGAGTCAAAGTTCAGATATTTACATTGTGTGTTGTGATGAAAACAATAAAGAACCTTCCAATAGGCGATAAGACGTTTTATTTGGAATCTCTGCGAAACGCCTAGTCAGAAGCCAATTTCGAAACGGGTTTTAAGAGGATTGGTGATGATTATCATTAATAAAATAACTAATCAGATCTTACCTGAAAGTAGCCCTTTACCAGGGTACCATTGAGGTTGAATTGAATCACGGGTCCCGTCAAATCCAACAGGCAACCAATCACGTCGCCTCTCTTCAAGTTCGCGCTACCATTGGCAGGCGCACTGGGATGTCCGCCCCTATGGTGATTGTGGTGCTGATGTTGATGCTGATGCTGCGGTTGGTTCGGTTGATTTGGCGGAAATAAGGCCTGCTTGGCCTTACCACCCGTCCAGAGATTCTGGCCGTCGAAGGCGAATGAATAGAAGTCGTCGCCGAGACCGATTCCGCCCCATCCGGGCCCCCCGACGGGGTGCGGGGTGTAGCCGTCTGTGTTTCCCCATCCGATGCGAATCTCCGGCGGCTGGTGGGACACCGTCTCGAGCGCGTCAATGAAGACCTCGAAGTACCACTTGGTGTACATTGAACCTCCCTGAAATTGCATTCCATAATAAATATGGCTACTTATAGCGTGATAAGTAGATGATTCTTATTCAAATGGTGGGTGTATCGATTAGGATAAGCGCGTTCTGTTTGGTCAATCGGACTACGATTAAATGAGCGTAAGCCACGGTAACCAAACTAATTAGGCGATGAACTTACGTCCTTGATGCCGACGAAGAGATTGGGCCTCATTGAACCCGATTGGGCGACAAGCTTTGTCTGTAGAAGGAGATCGCGTTCGGGCAGCAGGCTCTCGTAGATGAGATCTTGGTTCAGCCGAACAGCACCACCCTGCCGACCCATGCAGATCGAATAGAGCACCTCAAGGACCTGAGATGGACCAATGGAAAAATGCCGAGATAAATTTGTGCGGGCGTCTCGAACACGCCAAGTCGTGTGCAACAAATCAGTGTGCTTTTTCCTTTTCTGTGGGATTACTAAACGTCAAACCTGCGGTTTACCAATAGCGTGGCTCTAATCGAACACACGAATGACCTGAACCTATAACCCTACAGGATTCCAGGCAGCTTGAGTAGGGGCTACCATAAACGAAATTGTCCAGCGTTCGTCTGTGGATGGTTTTGATTCAAACATCAAAGGGCGAATTGGGGACTCCTTGTGTGGAATCCCTGCTTGCGAATCTACGCGTCCTATTCATGTCGGTTACAAAAGAGAATGTTTAACATCATAAAAATTGAAATCGACTCCAGTAGAATTGATTTACCCTTGCATCTCGACCTTGTTTGTCCAGAAGACCAATTAGCGTGTGGATGTGCTGGGCTGTGATGACGTTCAAAGCCTCATCGGAGTCCGTAAGGACGCAGTGTAGAGCATCCAACACGCCCTCCGCGAAACTCTGCTGTAACTCAAGTCGATTAAACAGCCAATCGAGTCGCGTCGGTGCCGCAAATTGAGCACAGTTTTCTCTGTTTCCACGAATCAACGCGGCCAGAAGGAGGTAGAGGTAGTTGCCGAGGTCTCCGAATCCGTTTCCATTCTCTTCCCCAACGGCCATGGCAAACTCGCGTCTACTTCTAAAGGTCCCCGTGAACTTGTCAATTGTCTCCAGCACCAGTGAGATCATCCCCTCTTCCTGGAAGAGGTCTTGGCGATTGGCGAGAGCCGCCAGTTTCGACTGCCGAGCCTCGTGTTCCTCCTGAACACCCGGCTGGGCAAAGAACTCAATTAGGTCCTCGAGGCACTGGTTGACCTCGTGGAGGTTCAGGGGACACAGGCCACCATCCACAAGAGAAACTGTCGAAGCAGAGACGGGGGGCGGCACACTGCCGGTTGCTGCGGAAGCGTTCGCGGCGCCAATCACATCGAGACCGCGGTTGAAGGCGGAAAAGACGGCTGTGGAGCGGCGAATGGCCGAGGCCGAGACGGACTCCTCCTCCTGAGCGCGAACCAAACTGAAGACGTCGTCCATGTGGCCCTCGGCTAGGAGGACAGCTTTCTTTTCCTCCACCTTGCCGAGACCGCGTTTCTTGGTCTCGTAGGACTCGTAGGAGAGCCACCAGCCGAGTGCCGCGTGTTGCAGATAGATGAGCGTTTCACCCAGACCAACGTTCGGGTCGCCCATGCCCTCGTGCTCCCGGTCAACCTCCACCTTCTTCTTGTCGTCCTATTGGTCATGAAAGGTGCTTATTACTTGCTACTGTCACGACTGCAAAGTCGACTGGAGCACCACAGATGTCACTACTACCAATAATACTTATACGAATATTTAGTTTACTACGATTAATTCAAATAATACAACTTGTAATGCCACCAGTACCAGAACTAATTATCCTTTCTTTACGACCACGACTACTACGAATACTACTACTGCGACTACTACTACTATTACTACAACTACTACTACAACTTCTACTACTACGAATACTACTACTGCGACTACTACTACTACTCTTTACGACCACGACTACTACGAATACTACTACTGCGACTACTACTACTATTACTACAACTACTACTACTACTACTACTACTACTACTACTACTACGAATACTACGAATACTACTACTGCGACTACTACTACTATTACTACAACTACTACTATAACTTCTACTACTACGAATACTACTACTGCGACTACTACTACTACGAATACTACAACTACTACTACTGCGACTACTACTACTACTACGACGACTACTACTTCTACTACTACTACTACTACTACTACTACTACTACTACGACTACTACGAATACTACTGCTGCAACGTCTACTACTACTACTACTACTACTACTACTACTACTACTACTACTACTACAACTACTACGAATACTACTACTGCGACTACTACTACTGCAACTTCTACTACTACTGCTCCTACGAATGCTACTACTGCAACTTCTACTACTACTGCTACTACGAATACTACTACTACGACTACTACGAATACTACTAATGCGACTACTACTACTACTACTACCACTACCACTACTACTGCAACTTCTACTACTACTAATACTGCTGCAACTTCTACTACTACTACTACTACTGCTGCAACTTCTACTACTACTAATACTGCTGCAACTTCTACTACTACTACTACTACTACTACTACTACTACTACTACTACGAATACTACTACTGCAACTTCTACTACTACTAATACTGCTGCAAATACTACTACTACTACTACTACTACTACTACTACTACTACTACTACTACTGCAACTTCTACTACTACTAATACTGCTGCAACTTCTACTACTACTACTACTACTACTACGACTACTACGAATACTACTGCTGCAACGTCTACTACTACTACTACTACTACTACTACTACTACAACTACTACGAATACTACTACTGCGACTACTACTACTGCAACTTCTACTACTACTGCTACTACGAATGCTACTACTGCAACTTCTACTACTACTGCTACTACGAATACTACTACTACGACTACTACGAATACTACTAATGCGACTACTACTACTACCACTACTACTACCACTACTACTGCAACTTCTACTACTACTAATACTGCTGCAACTTCTACTACTACTACTACTACTACTACTACTGCTGCAACTTCTACTACTACTAATACTGCTGCAACTTCTACTACTACTACTGCTGCAACTTCTACTACTACTAATACTGCTGCAACTTCTACTACTACTACTACTACTACTACTACTACTACTACGAATACTACTCCGTATTCTCTCAATTGTTTTCCCGATTCTTGGGATAATTGACTACACGTGGGCTTTCCGTCTACTAACCCCATATAAGTAGTTTATAGTTTATAGAAATCCTCACTTTAGTCTGCTTGATGAAGAAGACAGTTGCGGCGTTGTCAGACTCGGCTGCGGACAGCAGGACGACGTCGATGTGTCCCGGACCGGAGGATCCAACGGCCTGGGCCGGTGTGATCCCAAGGTATCTACCGGTGGTGACGTGGCGCAGACGAACCGCGTCGTCCCATGAGAAGAATCCGGCGCACCATTTGATCTTCGTGTGCTCGATTTGCCAGAGGGAGCTGGCGTGGCCGGACACTGAGCCCAGCTGGTACATCACCGATTGGTGGTAGCTGGAGTAGCGAAAGGCGGACTGTGTGAGAGGGGTCCGGTGAAACTCTCCCACCCCCCCCTTCAGTTGGAAAACAGTTTTTTGTTCTCCTAATACAACCCCATCATTGAATAAATTCTCGTAATGTGCAGACAACCATGCCGGGGTAAAATTTGGTTTTTTGATTGGCGGACTACACGTTTTAGCTCTAAATTGGTCCAAACTGTCCAACAGTGTCTTCTTTTCACCCAAACGGCCGGATTAAATGGCATTTCCCCCAGCAAACCTTCTTTCCCCAGCTCTGTGATTGTTTCCCCGTCTTCATACAAGACCCATTATCATGGAAAAAGCCACGTTATCATTCTTCTCTGATTGGACTACTTCCAATCTGGTTTCTTATTGGTCCACGCATCCCCGAAAAAAGAGCCTATTAAAGTCCTGTATGAGCGGGGCGATTTTTTTACGACTTTGGGTTCAGCATCCTTTGGCTGGTAGTTTGGTTTTATTCGATAAACCAGCACTCTTGAAGAAAAATAGTGACTACACTAGCCGGTATACAAGGTCTTCATTGGCCATTCAAAAACATTAACCAATACGCTTTTTTGGTTAATCTGATTCGCTCCCAGCCCCCAGAAGGCCGCCGAATCTCCCAATTGAAAAGACGAGAGACCAATCAGCGCCCTACTCTCCGGAAGCTCCACCAATGACAAGTTGTTGTTGGTGGGCGTGGTGGGTGTGTTCTTCGGTGTCCGCGGCCGAAGGAATCGTCAAGCACTCGTCGCCGTGGAAGAGTCGAATTACGTCACCGCCGAAGGCCATGTCTAGACGCAAAAAAGGCAATACACCAAAACATGTGTTAGGTGATAAAAAACCGGCTTCATTGTGACATTTCGAGACACAATACGTTGGTGTCAGACAATTTTAATCGGGGATTTGCACGGTCAATGTGGACGTGAAATCCTAGGAATGAGATTGCCGCACCAGAGTATATACAGCCTGGTGTTTTGAGGGGAGAACGACTTACGGAGGGACTTCTGACGAACAACCCCACTTGACACCGGAATAACTGTCCACAATGTCTGTTGAAAACTGGCGATAACCCCACCGGAAGAATAGCTGTCGCCATAGACGTGCTAAAGACGAAAAAATATAATTCGATTTTGAAAATCCCCCATTTGTTTGCTTTATTAATCAGCAGAACGATAGACAGAACTTTGATAAATTTAATCAAAAAGAACAAAGTTATCTGGGAATGGCCCTTGCAAATTGACTAAGAAGTCGATTGGTTCGATTTTAATTGGCTGACGGGAGAGTCTTAATTTTTTTTAAACAAGCGCTACCAATAATAAATATTGGGTGTAATGGTTGGTTGTTTTGTTTATTTAGAAACGAAGCCCTTTAATTTAAGATTCAAAGCCGCTGAGAGAGGGTATCAAACAATAGAGTAGAATTTCTAGTGGATACTAATTCATTTCAAAGCCAATGTTGACAGAGATATTCGTTTTTAGATACTTCGTTACTTCCTCAATCAATGATGTAATAAATTAATTCTATTTTTTAATAGTAAAGGTTTTATTAAGGTCACGAGGACCAAAACTTTCAGCATAACCAAGCTTAAAAATGGTAAACTAATTATTTGGAGGATTATTAATTAAATCAGCCCTCAAAAAAAATTAAATCGGTTTTATTACTATTACTCATTTTAATGATTAAATATAACAAAAACTGTAAATCAAAAACGTATGGATAAGTTAATTAATTAATGTTTAACCTCCATTGTTAATTTTTTGAAAGCAATTAATGATTCATTTCCTAATTGAAACATTACATCATTTTTTGTGGGCGCGCGTTATGGATAGGTCAATTCAATGAACGGCATTACGTGTTTGCCAAACTTGATATTCGCCAAGGGTTTAATCTACTTCTTTCACATGTTACTCGTTATTTCCCATATTCGTCTTAATCGTCTTATCACACAAATTCAAACAACGTTTGCCGATAGTGAACAGTTTTGGATTGGCTGGGACAACATGACGAGCAAACTTGGTCAAAACCCTTTATCTCTCTTAATAATTTTTTTTTAAATGTCCCCGATTCATCAGAAAATGTGGAGCGATATAATTAGTCAATAAACCAAAGACGTCGATAACTATAGTCCTAACAATAAATTTACTAATCAGTTTATCAGTAGTGATCTCCCAAAGGGATGGGGCAACATGTGTGTTTCGACTTCCGCCACGTGCAGCCCAAACCCCAATGTGTGCGTGAAACGCTGAAAATCGATAACCTGGACGATCGCGCAGCGGCCAGGCAATATAGCGTGCGCATGCGTCTGTGCACGCATGTGCGCATGCATAAGGGCGAAGATGAACCAATCAAAACGCCCCAGTGGGTGCACATGTGTTGTGGGTCGATGAATGGTGCTGTGGTTGCACAAAAGAAGCTGATCTACCACAAGCTGAGACCAAAAAATAGACTGCTACCTTATGGCGAGACAAAAGACCACACGAAGCACCCTTAATCATGTTATGCCCGAAGAATAAATAAAATATCAATTTTTTTCTTTTGAAATCCCATCCCTTAGATATCCTAATTTATGTTATTCATGGTTGATACAGAAAATCAAGTCGGAATCGCATCCGCTGCTAAAACAATATCATTTTATAATATGCATTCGAAATGGCATAAAGTGGGCATTTGGTTCTAAATAACCCAATCTCCAATAAAAGCCTATGCAAATGCATTATATTTGATACAGTCAATCTAATGGGTTCTGGAAATGTTCTGCAGAATATGATTTCTTGGTGGTGAAGCCGGTATAATATTTCCAATATCTATTTTTTCAAGGTTTGTTCATTTCTGGTTTCTCTAACATGCCTAGGCATAATAACACTTTCAATTTGTAGTGATTCGCATCATTCATTAATTAATGATTCAATCAAACATAGTAATTCCACGAAGTGTTTATCCACTACAAATGCATAAATGTTTGGTGGCCAAACGAGTAGCAGCCACTGACATACGTGGTTTTCTCAAAGCCAAACAATTTCATTTGCGGACGAATAGGTCCCACGAGATCTTCATCTTCTCCAATTGTGTTATCCTGAAACTTTGGGACTTCGTGAGCTCAATTACCGAGGCGACTGTTCACGTGTACTTATAAATGCAGCATCTCACTTTAGAAAAAATCCCGTGAGGTTTCGGGTTATCACACCAAAACAGCAGACTTACGAGATATCGCTCGGAAGACACACTGACGAGGATCAGATCATCGCCGATACGGACCTTCTCGCCAACGGATCGCTGTTTCGAGGCCGGATGAATTGTCCACCAACAGGCGTCGGCTGTAGCATATTAATAATAATTACCAAATGATGAATCAATTGGGGCAATTTTGAAGAGTTTGAGATGGATAAGAAAGTCCGTAATTAAATGAGCAACTTTAATGGTGAGGTTTTCTATGATGAGTGTAAACTACGTGGCAATAGAATGCGGTGTTAACAAAGATGTCGATACTCACTGTTAGCTGCGCGTTCAAGTCCAACATCAAATGCCAATTTGTCTTCGCTAGAGCTGGTAGATAGACAGGCAAGATACTGAAACGCAATGGTAAAAAAATTGGTTCTGCATCATTTAAATAGTATCTGGAAAATTAAACTTCACCATGCTACTGTTTCGATGTTTCAGACGTATAGCGTGACCGTAAAGGAGAGTCCTGTGTCCAGACGTGTGACTCTAAATGAAAACAAATTGAACAACTATTAAGAGATCAAGAAAATGTTTAATATCCACAAGAAACTCACATCCGATAATTCACTGCGACTTGAGAGCATTTCTTGGAGTGCACGGGCTGACAACGCTTGTTCCAAAATGAAGATGCAAGGAGGCATGTTAGCGGGTGGAATCTAGGCAAAGGATAAACATATTAAACATATGCCTGTTAAATATGGTCGAACAATAGAAAAATGAACAATATGCAGCAACATGCAAGCATACAAACACAGTTTATGCATAACGTGAACAGGAATACCTCTTGGGCAATGCTTTCAAGGGAACACATTCTATTGCCAAAGCCTTCTGCTCCAAGACATAGTCTTTCTGACTGTCCATGGGAAAGGCAACTTAGACAAATAAAATCATCCTGAAAAATCAAACAATACATGAAATGACTTTTACAGTTCGCAGAAATGATATTTCTTCTTCGTTAGCTCGAGATGTCATCGCGGCTGAGAAAAGGAGACAAATCTATATCCAGACCTCTCCTTGCACGATCTTCGAAATGTCGGGCATTGACCTAATTATCTCAAAACTGCACTTAAACAAACACAAGGTGCTTACAAATATGCTAAATCACATAAGAATTATGAGCAATATAAAAATTATAATCATAAAAACGTAAATAAAGCCGTTTTCGTGTGAAGTTTGGTTTAGTGGCAAAGCATATCTTGCATTAATTTCATCTTGACAGCTAATCAAGCAGACATTTATATTCCCAGTTAATATTTATGTTATTGAGGATTTCCATATTTTCCAATACGATAAATAATTTCGTTTTCGTGTGTATATTTTTATTCGGATACTCGTGAGACATGCTTTAACCCATAGGAATTGGTTATAGACATTATTCAACAAATTGGCTAAAAATATGCTATTTTGTTGGAAGTCAAATATAATTTGCGTGTTCAGAAGATTTGTCGTGATTCCAAGTTGGTCGATACTTAAAACCACTAAACTCCTAAAACCTTCTGAATTTTCTATGTATAATCGTCACTTCCTGTAACATTTTTGTTTATTGTAAATTTTATTGCTGAAAGTTTTGGTCCTCTTAACCTTATTAAAGCGAATAATATTTTAATTATTATTAACGGACGGTAATTTAAACAGGCAACGTTTTTAGATGCGGGGTTGTGTGGCTGACGCGACCGCTTCGTGTTCGGGTCGTCGTCAATGCCTCAGGCGGCTCCGAACTGATTCGGGAAGGGGCATGAGAAGATGGCACAATAGATTTTCCTGGGGAAATCGCATCGTTCGGTTGGCCAGTCATGGATATTTTAAACGTTTTATTCGAATGGGAAAGTATCGGAAAAGGACCATCATATGGTGGTTCAAGAGGACGACGGACTCGATCACAACGAAGAAAAACATGGGTTCTCTTTTGCAGTTTTGGGTTGACCTAGGAGCCTGAATTCTGGGGTCTGGTTTCTTACGGCCGAACGCTTCAAGCAAAACTGCGTAGCCTCTGAAGAGCATAGGAGACAAATAGGGACGGCTCAGCTGCTCTTGGGTTAACAAACTCACCCGGTAAGCAGAGAGTTGCACCGTAGACCATTTCCAGCGGGCAGGAGTCGACGTCGGGTTTAAAAGTCGCACGAATGCCAATCAGGACGGGAGGCAAATTGTCAATCCAATGTTCTCGGTCATCCTGAGCCATTTGGAAGGACTTCAGTGTTCGATGGAGGCGCTCAACCATCCCACTGGCCGCGGGAGGGTAAGAAGTTGTGCGGATTCGCTCGCATCCAAGAAATTGGCACATCTTTTGGAAAAGCGTTGATTCGAATTGTGCCCCTCGGTCGGTTGTCAAACGACGCGGAGATCCGAAGCGCGCCACCCAGTTATGCAGGAAGGCAAGAACTACAGTTTCTGCGCCGATCTCCGCTAGCGGTATGACTTCGCAACAACGGGTGAAGCGATCTACACAAGTCAGCAAGTAGCGGAAACCCCTGGATGAGGGCAACGGGCCGACTAAATCCACATGAACGTGGCTAAACCGTTTGTCAGGTGCGTCGAACGTGCCGATCGGTGCCTTCGTTTGACGATAGAATTTTACCTGTTGACACCGAAGGCATGCCCGTGTCCACAGGCGGACGTCCCTTTGCAATCCCTTCCACGAAAACCTTTCAGCTACTAGTCGGGTTGTTGCGCGAATACCAGGGTGCGAGAGACCATGAACCATTTCGAAAACTTGGCGCCGCATGCATTGCGGAACTAGCGGGCGAGGGGAAGCTTTGGTGTTTACGCAGTGCAGAGAACGCTGGGACAGCGGAAGAGTTAGGTATATAAGAACTGTTTCGTCGGGCTCAATTCGAATACTCTCGTGTTGCTGGGCGTCAGACATCTCCTCGTAGTCGATACCATTAGCGAGCTGCAGACTGTTCAACTCGATGCGCGAAAGGGCGTCGGCAACCTCATTATCTGCGCCGCGGATATGACGGAATTCCAGGTCGAACTGGGAGAGGAAATCGAGTTGTCGGATCTCGCGTTCGTTGTAGCCAGAAGAGTAAGAAGGCCATGGCATGAATCAACGGCTTGTGGTTCGTGAAAATTAGAATGCGGCCATTTTCCGCAAAATGGCGAAAATTCATCACGCTTAAGTAAGCCGCCAATAATTCACGACCGAAGGTGTTGTATCGGCGTTCCGTTGGTGATAAAGACTTCGAAAAAAACGCTTGTGGTTGTCGCCGATGCTCGTCCCCTTGGTTTAGTACAGCGCCGACTGCAGTGTTCGAAGCATCTACCATCAAAGATAGTTGGGCATCAGGGCGCGGATGAACCAATAAGGTCGCGGCAGCGAGACTAGCCTTCAACTTCTGGAAGGCTGCACTCTGTTCTGGTGACAGTTTAACCTGACCGTTTCCGCTGGAGGTCCGGGGGGTTTACGGCGAGGCCATCTCGGCGAAATCGGCGATGAAACGTCGATAGCAATTCAGCATCCCGAGGAATTGTCGAAGCTGACGCTTTGTTCTGGGCTCCGGGTAGTGAGCAACCGCTGTTACCTTCGCGTTCAGTGGTCGAACCCCCAGATCATTTACCAAGTGACCCAGGAAACTTACTTCGGTTCGGCCAAAATGGCATTTCTCGGGGTTCACCACGAGCCCGTGTTCATCCAGGCGCCGAAGGACCACTTCCAAATGTCGCAGGTGCTCTTCTTCGTCTTTGCTGGCTATTAGAATGTCATCGATATAAGCACAACAGAAGTCGAAACCGCGAAGGATTGAGTCGATGAAGCGTTGAAAGGTTTGGGAAGCGTTTCTGAGCCCAAACGGCATCCGTAAGAATTCGAATGATCCAAAGGGAGTGGTGATTGTCCGCAGGGGCGATCGGTACACCCGGACCAGATCTATTGTGGAGAAAATCTTCTTTCCATGTAGGAACGAGACACAGTCGTGAATGTGCGGCAGAGGATAGCGGTCAGGAACTGTGACTGCGTTCAGGGCTCGATAGTCGCCACAAGGACGCCAATCCTCGGGTGTGGTCTTCTTAACCATGTGGAGCGGGGATGACCACTTGCTGTCGGACGGGCGTGCGATTCCAAGCTCCATCATTCGTTCGAATTCCTTTTGTGCTATGTGTCTCTTTGCTGGGTCGAGACGGCGATAACGCTGAAATGTGGCAGGGCCGGTGGTCTTTATATGGTGGACTATGTCGTGTGGTGGCTTCTGTCGTGTTCGGTTCAAGTTTTGGAGATCGGGAAATTGATCGAGAAGGGCCTTGTAGGGAGAGGGGACAGGAATGTGGGTGAGGTGGCGGATCGAGGTCGTTGCTGTGTATCCAGAAACTACCGCTGCCGTCGATTCGTCAACGAGTTTCTTTCGTCGGACGCTGACAGATAGGTCAAACGTGAAAAGGAAGTTCGCACCTAAGATCGCATGAGGGACATCAGCCACGATGAATGTGAAAGGGAAAATGCGCCCCAGCCCGAGGTCGAGACGAAGCGCACGCTGGCCGTAAGTTTTGATGTTACTTCGATTGGCAGCCTGGAGGACGAAATCTGTGTCAAGGTGTAAACGGTCAGACATAGAGGGGGAATTACGCTCACGTCAGCGCCGGAGTCCACCATGAAGCGGCGACCGCGTTCGACGTCCTTCACAAAAAGAATGCGGCTGGGTGTGTACTTGCCAGGCGGAGTGAAAGCCGCACTCACTGCCTGGCCTCTCCGTTTCCCGACCAAGAACATGGAGAACGGCAGCTCCTTGCTTTGGACCCGAACCACTGATGATACCAGCAGAGCGTGTCGTCTTGTTTGCTTGTGTTTACGGCCATCGGTGGCTTCCGTTGACGCTGCGAGCGGTCCTTGTTCTCCAGCAAGTTACGCATTTGGTGCCTCAAGTCACGCAACTCTTGAGCCTCGTCGTTAGTGAGTGTCTGCAGGGGTCTTGTCACAGCGGCAACTGCTAGATGACCAGGGTGAGCGGCAAAAATGCGGTCGGCGTACTCGCCTAACTCGACCAGCGGCAGCGTAGGTGGGAGGGTTGCCAAAGAAGCTCTGACGACCGGGGGCAGCTTTTGGGTGAACAGGTGCCGAATGATACATTCGCTGACGTCTTGGTTCACCGATAAGGCTTCGAGGCGCTGCAGCAGTTGCGAAGGTCTCTCGTCACCCAATTCCTCTTCATTAAAAAGAGCATTGTAGCGCTGTGTACTTGTTATCGCAGACTGCCGAATAAGAGCTGTCTTAAGCACAGTGTACGGGCTCTCTGCCGGTGGTGCAACGATAATGTGGCGTAAACGGGCAACCAGATCCTCCGTCAGTGACGCCACGACGTGATGAAACTTGGTTTTCTCGGCGACAATTCCTTTCGCCGCAAACTGGGATTCCACGACCGAAAGCCATGCCTCTATATCGCTCTTCCACGGAGGTGGAATTTTAATAGAGACGGCAAATACGTCGGGAGATTGCTCAATGGGGGCGCTCATCAGAAGAAAATCCGAAAACAATTATGCTCGCCAATGTCGTGATTCCAAGTTGGTCGATACTTAAAACCACTAAACCTTTTTATGGCATACGCGTCTAAAAAGGATAATGAAAGAGAACGCTAACCAAAGTATAATCAAGATTGTTTTCTTGATTTAATAATACAAAGGCCTAACGTTAAGTCGGCGATCGTGTGTTTGTGGGCGGAACTCGGTTCGTGTGTGTTAAAACAAAAGGGGGCTTTTAAGGTCACTACAGATTTAAGTTTATTTTCTAAAAGAAAAACGGTTTGATAACCTTAAAGTGGCAACCGTTTAGTCGCGAATAGAGCAAGTTTGCAAAGTGAGTGTCTGGAGACAGTCGCCTTTAATGAACTAAACCTGCAGCCCTCGGTGCCAAGATCAACCCCTTGTTAAATATGTCCTGAAAAAGGTTTCCAACATTTCGGATGTCCCGATCTTCGCGATAAAGAATCCGAATCGGTCCATCTGGATCAGCGCACATTTCTATAAAACTGATTCTTACTTTTAAACGCTTTGTACGTCTTCTGACAAAAAAATTCAGTGTTCTAATTCGTGCTACCATATTCTTGTTCTCTATCCTTCGAGGAATTAATAAAACGAATGCAATTATTATTATTATTCATCCTGGAGCGCGGAACCGCAGATTGTTGACAAAGTGCTCCAACTTTACCGCCGGAACCCGCGGGATAAAATATTCTAAAACTACAAATCCCAATAGAACTCCGGTATGCACGTTCCGCCTCTTAAACCTGGGGCCATTTTACCAGGCTTAATGACCTATTTTCTAGATAATATATACATTCGTCTGAACCCACAATCAAGACCTTTGCTCCGTTAGCTCGAAAGCTTCTCCTTAGAAGGGTTGTATACCAATTAGGTGCTGATCTATGTCCCACGCATGACATCCATTATACTGGCACCCCATTGGCTAACGCACACAACAGCGCATGCTGTGACCTTAACGTGGATAAATTAAGACAATATCGACGACAATTGGCCGGCCCCCACTTTTTACCACGACATGCCCCACGTGTGTCCAGACAGGACTAACTATTGTTTAAATAATAAACAAGATTATTCATTCCCGACCTTCGTCTTTGGCCATCGTGCCATTCTGATTTTTGGGCCACGAAGTCTTCGAATTACCAATAATAATAATAATAATAATTGAAGTGGCTTTATTGAGGTCACGAGGACCAAAACTCTCAGCAGTTAAAAGAGGCAGAATAACAAGTATTAGATGTGAAAATTGTCTTTTAGTTCCTGTTTCACATACATCATTGAGTTTCTCGTAGAACATTATTACAACCCAAGGCGGAATTTTCGATATTAAAGTATTAAGAGCCGTGTGAAAGTTTATTAAAATCAGAATATTTTCTTCCACACTTAGAAACAGCCGATGCCGGAAAATCGCGACGACTCAGGATCAAATATAATATGTTTCCGATAAGCCCAAAGGATTGACAAAAGGCGTTTCGATTGACAACGACTGTCAACCCACATTTTACACCAAGTCGCAATACCATATTAATTTACCCCCAATAAAGCGTCTATAATTATTGTAGAATTCTCTATAATTATTCAGAAGCTTGTATTTATTTGACACATTTCTATTGTTACAATTCGACCGACCAAAAGCATTCATATTAAATAAAATTCGTCGAATGTAGCCAATGCCTTTCCCTTTCGATTAACAATTCCCTCTTCCTAAGGACAGCTTTGTACAAGCGAAATTAGTTGGAGATCCCGTAACAGTCATTAATGTGGCCACCTTGTGTTCCCTTAAAATCCAAAATCTAATCTTGGTGCCAATATCCCAAAGTAAGCAAAACAATTGATTGACAATGAATGTGTTTTAACAATATATTCGATAAAATAAATAATTCGGGGTTATTTGGAGGGTTCCCTGTCGATGTCAACGACGACGGCGCCTTCGATTCTCTCGAGAGCATCCGGACAACCGGCAATGCGGCGCCACGTGAACTCGCATCAAATCGGCCTGCAAAGAAGCACAAAAGGAACAATTAAGGCAGAATCTTTGATAAAATGTAAGCATAAACGCAGTAAGTAGCAACACCGCGGTTGCCACGGAAACGCCAATGCGTCAGTCGTCCAACAACATAGAAGTGCATGAAAGGCGAATGAAACATGAAAAAATCTCACCTCCTCGTCGACCGTTTGTCCGGTTGTGTCGGCGACGAATTCTTCAATTTGTGATTCGCCATCGCAAAATATTCTTTAATGTAAAAGTACAAATAAGAAGCCATTGAGTATCGCAGTTGATAATAATAATAATTTCCATCACGACATTGACATACCGAAAGCGAGCAGACGATTCTGGTGGACTGCGAGGCGAAGCCACGCGATGGAGGAAGTCGCGCTGATTGGGTTGAGGTCAGTCCACTGGCCGGGGTCACCGACTGCCCGCGGGGGCGTCAGCATCTCCACAGAGTCGCAGAACTGACCGGCCACAACGAGAATGCGCCCAGCGAAGAGAGCGATTCCGTGGGAGGAGCGCGCGTGGTTCATCGGCGCCAATTCGATCCACCCTGGTGCATCTCCGTCCCCCCCAAGACTCAGCAGCGACACGTCGGACAGGCGACTGCTGTCATCACACCCCCCAGTCAAGAGGAGATGCGGTGCGTTGGGCAGAATGGCGTCGTCTTCAGTCAAGACAATCGCGGCTGCATCGCTGCGTGCTGTCTTGAGTGGTGGCAGCGGTCGCCAGGATGGACTGTGGGCAAAAGAGAAGAAGAGGAAGAAGACGGTGATTGAGAACGGAAAAGGCAGACAACAACGCCACGGCCACAAACAACTCGCCTTCCTTCCACCCAGCGCTCGCAGCTCGACAGATAACCAACCCCTCTTCCTCCGTCTCCGCCACAGACAAACAGTTCGTTGGCAGACGCGGCAACAGCTGCCCAACAGCGAGGGGTCTCGAGTGGTGGCGCCTGCGTGACGCGTCCCGTCCGGCCATCGATCACCGTGACTGTTGGGACGACATCATCCAATTGCCGGACGTTTGTCCACCAATGCAGTAGACGTTGCCTGAAAGACCAAAAGCACGGCGATGTGACCTTTCTTGCTTGCGAGACAAAACGAAAAGGTCGCGACAGACGACTCACCGTTGAGACTGGCAACGCCGCGCCCATCGAGAAACGGGAAACGAACGTCCATTTGCCCGTCTTCCTCGAACTGTGGCAAAGTCGTCAGACACGCCGATTTTGCCGTCGCCGCCTTTCGCCTTGCCGTAGACGAGGAGGCGTTTGCGATTCTTCGTGTTCCTTACTGCCAGGGAAAAGAGTTTCCTGAAAGGCAAAAATAGATGCCAAAGAAACAAACGCCAGAGAGATGGCAACGGGAACCACTGAAGACTCACTCGCAATCAACGTTCTGTCCAAAATACGAGAATCCATCCAGAAACTCATCGATTGCCCTTTGAGACAAATCGGCTACATCGATGCAGCCAAGAAGACGAGTGAAAGCGGTGACCAATTCTCCATTTTTCTCCAATTCCTTCTGGTTTTTATCCCCCCAGGCGCAGATGAGACGAAGAAGCTCGTCCGCCCTCGAAGTAGACGCCCTCACGAAACTCACGACTTCCTCGAAGTCGAACTCTTCACGAAGGAAATCTCGGTTGGACAGACTGCGCCACACGACAGGGTAGAAGGTTTTGCTCTTCGTTGCTCTGGCAATCTCCAGGTGCATTGGTCGCTTCTCCTGTGCGTTCATCCTAAAGAAAGCGATCAACAATCGACAGGTATCTGATTACCTTTGGGCAATGAAATCAATGCACATCCGTTGGAGATCGCCACAGTCCAGTATGAACGCGAACAAGAAAAGCCGTTCAACTGTGTCTTCGGCAACCTTGACCTCGCCCAAGTAGGCGTAGTCCAGTACGAGGTCAACGATTCTATCGAGATAAAACAATTAGTCAACAGAGAAACGTGAATTCTACCTCCTGGGGAACCGTTTCCAGGACAACCGGAGGTGTCCGCCTTCAATGACGGATTGCTTCTCGATGTGCTCGCTGATCAGCGGGAATCGCGTTGCAAGAACCCCGCGATGTGCGTTTACTGTGTGGCCGCCACGAACCTATGGAAGATGAGAGAGATTATGCCGTTCATCCATTGGCTCACCTCGATCTTGAGGTCGCAGTGGCGTCCGCTGTTTCTGAGAGCGTTAAGGTCGCCGACCAATGAGGTTGCAGCGGAGACAGTTTGTGCAGTAGCCATGTTAAGTTGTTTTGAGTAGTTGGATGTTTTGAGCTACAAAAGTTGGAGGCATGTTGATGGCGTTTCGGTGCATTGCTCAGTCTGTGCGAACGTGCACGTCTGCGCAACCAATCAGCTGCGCGAATGTTTGCTGTTACAATTGGAAAGTCGATAAAATCGGTTAACGCTTGAGTCAGGCAGACAATCAGCGTTTATTTCGGTTAAGCAGAAACACAGAAAGATCGCAATAGATAAAATGACGATGAATATTTATATGTTTGAATCTTTAGTAACAGTTAAATCAGGCGTTATTTTTCGGTTTCGATGCAGTTTAGCTAATTGAAAGCCTGCAAGTCACAGTTTACAAAGGAATTCCGATTGAATCAGTTTCTTTGACTAGTTTTAGATATAAAGAAATCCTTTTTCCCTCATCATAGTAAATGTGTCCGTGTGTCTGACACAGCCTCGGTAAAATGAAACACGAACGCGTCAGGCTTAAATAAATCGACCATTTAAAGGTCTACGGCAGACATCCCGTTGTTTGGCTTAATAAGACTGGCGCCAGACGATTTAAATTATTGTTATCCTTTTTACCAACCGTCTATTTTATAAGCAGGACCACCTGCCGTCTTTTTTCATAAAGAATTCGATTTGTTCAATCCAGGCGAAAGAAATTTACAAGGCTTTGGTGTGAGAAGAAGGTTTTTCCTCCGCAAGTGAAATCGGGATTCCCGTTGTATCAAGTTCCACAGCAATACGGGGTGTAGGCGTTTACAGGCTAAAATGTAACGAACATTACCCCTGTTGTTAATGGGTTGTATTCCGAAAATCTGTTCATTTCCAACGTATCAAATTCATTAAAGAGTACCGCACTCTTTAAATATTATTATCGCTGACATGCAGGTATGTGTCTCGAACACGTGTATGAGACATCAAACTGGAGAAAGGTTTTCCCAAATGCTTTCAATGCGTATATTCACAAATATAAACCGATGCAGCTCTATTGTTTCGAATTATGATCTTATTCTTCTGGCTTTATAACAATGGTCTTACAATGTTTAAAACATTGATTAAATTTGGGACATCCGAGGGGCGTTAACAGCCCGTCCATCACTTCAGAGCGTCATGTCTGACGTCAACGACAGAAGGCCTACCAAGGTCACGCGGGAGCTACAAAAACAATCCATTTGTCGAGCCCATTTAAACAAACAAACAATCGCCCAGCAACGCCTATGAAAATGCCAAAAAGGTTGCGCTGTCTGTTAGAAAAACGCGCCACCTATTCGCTTGGAAAAAGGCGGAAAATATTCAATTCCCCTAGCCGGTGACCGACCCATTTAATACAGACAATGTGTCAAAGCTTAAGCCCATTTAAACAAACCATCGCCCAGAAACGCCTCTAAAAATATCAAGAAGGTCGCGTTGACTGTTAGAAGGCCACGTCTATTTATTCAATCCGTCTTCGTATCTTGGCTTGCTGGGAGGTGCATAAGACGTGTGTAAGAATTGGGGAACACTGCAGGGGAGAGAGAGGGGGGTAACGGGCGTTGAGGAGGGACGCATAGTCACGGAGTTGGATGGGCAATGCTGGGTTGGAAGTACGGGGATGTCAGATATCGGCTTTGGTTCAAGATGCAGGGGCAGGGATGAGCGACGACAGGTCCTTGTTCAGCGTCCTGTTCTGACGCTCTGCCATAAGGATCGCAATTTTAGTGGAGAATCGCCATGCTCATTCCGGTCGCTAATTCGCGGATTCGCAGCTCTCGCTTCAGTTACTCTGACGTCAATACTCAGAGAAGTCGGTCGACGTTCGTTCGTCCGTCAACGTTTCCTTCGTAACGGCGTTTTAAGGCACAAGCTGTTGCGTCTTTACTGAACAAATTCAAAATAAATGCTTCGTTATAACAAATTGTCTTCCACAGTTTAAATGCAACTTATATTGTGCTCTTAATTTCATAGTAAAGTCTTGTTAGTTCCATTATTCCCTTGACATCTAATGCAACGATAGGCAGGCTTAAAAAATATCGGTTTATTTGAATTATGACGCTAAGCGCTTAATAAATGTTGGAAGGAACAACACTTTAACAATAAAAATATTAAATAAATAACAAGGCTACATACAAGAGCTGTTTTTTTGTCTTCCTGCTTGACCTGTTCGGGTGAAGCTGATAATCGAAACAAATATGGAATGCCCGAATAGGGAAACGCCGCAATTGATGAGATTGGATGGTATTGTGTTTTTATTAATAGTAAATGTGCATTTAGACAAGCGGGAATACAGATTAAACCTACAATTTCAAGCATAGATAAAACACTAGAACACAAAATCAAGTCAGAGGCCTTAAGAGAGTTAACGAGTCGGAAAATTTGAGGAAATAAAATTACACGGCGAATTATATGCATCATCGATAATTGTGACTGCAGAATTATCCAAAAAACCCGTGTTGTATCATCTCAATTCATTAAACAATTGACCCGAAAAAGGAAACGGCTCCCACCACAGAGCAGGTATCGGAAAATTAAACCCATTTTCGTCATGTTCAGAACTGAGGAAAATTGACTGAATCAGAGATTTGTGATTGAACTGTGTTTTAGCATCCAAACACAACCACCTCTGTAAAAATCGACAAAGATTGACGCGAACCCCTCCTTAATATTTAAAATGTGAACCACGATATCTTGATTCTCTGAAAAATGTTTTTATCTATTAATCCGCTGACGATTTCGCGGTCATAAAGTTGGATCTCGTAATGCAACAGTTTGTCTAGCAACACATAAATCGTCTGTCTGAAAACCTGTGACCGTACGATTTCACCGATTTTAACCGAACTCCTAAATTATTTGCATGAAGAATGCTTTTTTTCGTTCGGCACGCAGTAGTGTCGCTATTCACTCATTCCGAAACTGCAATCTGAGCTTAAGTCGTTTCTTAAATTGACTGGCGCAAAATGTTGAACTTTTGCGGTAATCGGTTAGCTGTTATTGCGAATATAAGAGTTGATTCAGTGATGAACACATGTCGACCGACAAGTTTTTACAAGAGACCTATTCAGGTGCAAAATGGAGAGAAAGAATCGCCGAAATTTGAAAAGATACTCGGTTTCTCCTACTATCGATTTTTTTGTCGTTTTTTTCAAAGAAATTATTCGATTGATAAATTAGTGTGAGACAACGAAAAAAGTATTGTTACCAGGACAAAGGCTGTCATTACTAGCAAAGGACCGAAACTGCGATTTGTTGCAATTTAACATAATCGATTTCAAAAGATTTAGATTCTTCAGACTTGTTGTTGAACAGTAAAATTGTGTCTTAATCTGAAGAATATATAGGCAAACGCTGACGGTTGTGAAATATGATATCTCAACTGCTTTTTAATGTCAATGATTAAGTCGCATGCATTTATTCAAACGATTAAAATGGTGGAATTTTGGATGAATATTTCCATCATATTTTAAAACATTAATCAAGCCTTTGCTATTGTTGAATGCTTACTTACTTATAATGCATTTGAAATTGTGTAAAAGGTTTACGACTCTCTTTTCGAGATTAAATTAGCATAAATGTTTTATGTTTAAACCTCCTAATGTGATTTGTGACGTAGAACAACAAGCCATATATATGAACACATCCCGAGAAAAACCACGCATTCAGGTTTTATAATATATTCGAAATCATCAAACTTGAGAAATTATCTCTCAATATTCTGACTCATTTACACCCTTAATGTATATTCTTTCCCAGTGATTTTCCCCGGTCTTAAATGTTCTGACCCTTAAACCCTCCGTATGTTTCTTAACATCATCTCGTTTTCAAGTGGCCTGCCTATGCTTTCGATCCAAGGAATCATCGTTAAACACCACTTAACCAGCTGAACACAAATAACTGCCGTGTCATTTTAAATTGTATTGCATGCTAAGCCGAGTGTGCGCCATGGATGATTGTGCCAGCCGCCAAGAAGGACCACAAGCCCCCCCCCGTCCACGACTAATTAACCTCACACCCGCTCATTTTCAGAAAGCCATAAGCCGCTCAAAGCGTGAACTGGAAATGATTGATTAAGAACCAGCGTTCCCTTTGATGTACTTGGCATGCCACGGTGTTGTCGCGCTTACAATTGCACGCCTCTCACTGCCTGATTAACACACGACAACTCATTACGGCGGACGCCAGTTTCTTAAACTATAGCATGACCAACACATCTTCATTATTCTTTTAGGAAGCCATTAAACGTCATAGGGACTCCATCAAGACGATCTAGTAGGAACCCTCTTCTACAACCGCTGCGTCTCCCTCGAATATTAGCTTTCTTTGCCCCCCGACCCACCCCACTTCGAACAAACATCACATTTCTATATCTACATAAATGCACTACTACTAGTTGCTATAAGTAGTTGCTAACGTATTTGTCGCCTAGTTGCTTTGGTGGTTTTCAGTTTGGTTTTGAGAGCAAAATGGGTTAGAGTTAACATCCAAGAGTTACACAATCTCTTAGTTCAGGGTGTTTGTACTTAACTGTCATTTGCTTGTGCAAAGGTCAACGGTTTATGTGTTCATAATAGCATGTTCGCTTATGAAAAATAGCATAGAAAGTTATCGGCAGCTTCTGGCAAAGTATCCAAACACTTTGATTTCCTAAGTTGTTCGCTGATGCAGTTTATGTTCTTAAGCCAATCCAATTGCGTAATTGCACTTGTTTAAACTCGGGAACTAGACATCATCGCAGCTGAGACGGAACCACTAAATTGTACATCGATTTTGGTTTGAAAGCTCTCAGAAATAAAATCTCTGGTTCATTATTAGGACAAGTAACATCCGAGAACGTCTAATACACGTGTCAAGCCGATGTTGCAAAGTGGATTCTTTTCGTGTCCTTTAATAACACACACTTTAGGGATTAAAATAACAAACTTTAATTATAGTCTGGATGTTTTCTGCATTCGCTACGACATCCAAATCCTTCAGCATTGAAATTAACAACAAACAAAACGATACAACGAGTTAAATTGGCAAGTAAGGCAATTTAAACTATCGAAGTATTTTCTGTTGGGCAAATATGCAATTGTTTGTTTAAGAAAACTATAACGTTTGTTTAACTGAGATACTAGACGACTTCTACTTCAATTCATACATTCAAGTAAGAGAATTCATTAATGATCACATTAAATACATATAAATAAAATATTTCTACTAATATCGCAAAAGTAGACGTAGTTACCACGAACAATATTCTGCCTCACGAAGTCCATGATGATACATTTTAGGTTTAACAATCGAAGGTTTCGGAGGGACCCCTGAGTCCTCTTCGAGTGGTACTGATAACAATATTTCCATTAGACTTCATGGGAACAGCGATAAAGCACGATAAATAATTTAAAATCAATCATTTATGGCAGATTTTCATACTTTCAAGGAAGATGTAAAACTCCGATTGAAATTATCAATTATAACGAGTATTTGGGTTAATGGTGCAGCAAACAATGTGATTGAGCGTTTGAACTGGTGTGTAGGAGTGTTTTGACGTCTGCTAGCCTGGCGAAGAAGATTTAAGCAACCTGCGAGCAGCTCTAAGGAAAAACAGAAAAAAATCATTTTTTATCTGGAAACGTTTTGGTCGTATAAATGAGAAATTGCAGCGTCGGTGTTTTTGGCAGTCGGGCTGAGCAATGCATGCGAGCTTCAGCTTCTATAAATTATGAAGTTTCTCTCTCAAAAAGTAGCTCCTTCCGAAGACTCGTTTGCGCAAGATTGAACCCTGGACGAGGTGGGTGTTGGTAGATAATGCTGAGGAGGTTGGTGTTTTCGTTGGCCAATGAGATCGATTTTATTTATAAATAGGATGGTCAATATTTGAAGATTGACAACACGCAGACCGCTTTATTAACTAATGGGTTTAAGATCCTTCAGATTGAATGTCCGAGACAAGGCGTCGTTGATATTGTGAAATCGACTGATAAAATAAAATAAATGCGTACTCCACCTCGAGAAGCGTGTCGCCGTGAACGACAGTGTGTACAATACGTCTGATTGCAATGAACCGCTTGGCTGGATTCGCGTGCCTCAAGGTCGTGTACTGGTCACAGAGCCACCTGAGTTCCGCGTACAGAAGCTTCGACTGAAGCATCAACGTTTCGTTGTCTTCTTGGAGATCATTCATGGCTTTGGTAACTTGGTCGAACTCCATTCCTAAAAAAAAACAAATATGATAGGGGTCTTAATGTTACCAAAATGACACGAGATTGTTTTTTCGCAGTTGATAAGTCCCGAGGCATATTGGGATCAATTTGTTCGACGGAAAGCTTTTGGACACTTTTCGGTAAACATCATTGCGCCTATAGGGAAGAGCGAAATTTTGAGAATGCTTCAAAAAAACACTTAGCGAGACCATTTGGCTAAGGGTTCTATCTCCACAATACGATCTGATACACCCAGATATTCGAAAAGTCCATATAATTAATAAGTTTTGATGTAAAATGAATGCACTGGTAATATGAAGGTTGTTATACCTGACAATATTTTAGATTACGATGTTTCAATAACCGATAATAATGATCAGATTCAAAAGACAACAAAGATACCCACAAAGCCTATCAGACAACCAATTGAATATGTTCTCTGAATTAACCAACCAACTGAGCGGGTTGCAGGGCCCCAGTGGGAAATGAGCAAGAATGCCGAATTCCTTGGCAACAGTCTCCTTCATGGATATTTCTACAGGTAGCGACCCCCCAGTGCAACCATTGGTCCTCTCGTTTTTTCGGTCTTTTAATGGCCGCCATTGGGCGTGTAACAGACTCAGCCGGGCCACTTCCAGATTTGCCGGCCGTTGGTATCACTCTAGCACCCAACGCACTCTCAAAGGTGACCTGGATTAGATGTCTGCCTTCCCTAGAACACGGCTATTTTGTATTTATTCTCGTCACGCCAATTTGTGGTACATCATAGCGTCTTTAGTTGGCGCCACTGTGTTGCAGGCAGGCATTTAATCGGGTTTGATCGATACCAGGTTACGACAGATGACGGGGTGGGTCCACGACGGTTAACGGGACTATTAGACGGCATCGCAGTGGATAAACGACTGTCAAATTACTATAAGCTGGCTTTCCATTGGGCAACGCTTTGCCCACGACACCTTTGACAGGGGAATCATTCTGTAATGTATACCATTCGCGTGGTCGTAGAAATAGCTGACCCGGACCCACGTAGGTGGTTCCCAGTTAACCCTTTCATCTGCTTGGATTGATAGGCAGTGTAGATAGATTGCTGTTCCTTTAGACCAACATCCAGATAAATCTTTCGAAACGGTTAATCTAAGCGCACACAAATGAACGCAAACGACACTGCAACCTGAATACGAATACAAGGACTCTGCGTTCGACGAAGAGGCGGCGGAAGTAGATGAGGAAGAAAAAGACAAAAATGACGCAGATTGAGCAGGAAAAGGTTTATTTTGCAGCTTCAGTTCATCACTTCCACAGTCTCTGGTTTATTTGGCGCAATATTAATAAATCTCTTAAAATTGGCCAGGTGACCTTAACGTTGATGGGCATCAGCTGATCGATCAGCTGATCGATTGTTTTGTAGCTGCTTTACCTGTCGCGACGAAGTAGAACATCTTAGGCCAGCATTAAATCTATACGGGGCCACAGGGGTAAAGGACGGTGAACGAGACTATTGGTCGGTTTGACTTTGGATTGCGATTGACATTGCCTGACGATTTGCACCAGCGATTGGTCTCAATTGAACAACAGGCCCCCAGGCAAATGCCTGTTTGTGTAAAAACTTCAAGCCAATGGCTTTAGCGATTTCGTAGATCTTCGATGACGAGCGTTTTTAGGATTTAGACCTGGGCCTCTGCGCTTGGTGAAGTAGTGGCCAATGAAGTAGTGACAAATCTTCTTCGGCTTCCGTGGGAGACGCAACCCGTAAAACATGCCATCAAAGAAGCCAGTTAATCGGCTTAAGTAAGAGTGGTCTTTTCAAATTCAAATTTAATCCCTATTTTATGTGAATAGTCATCACCTGTTTATCAATGTAAATGTAAGCTTATACAAAATTAATGAATGATAACTTATATATTGTAGACATTCCCGCGTGAACGCTTGCAAATTTAAATTATATTGGCTTGCAGTTTAGCTTAAAATATCACTGAAAAAAGGAAAAATATCGCTTAAAATATAAATCTCGCTTTTAAATATCGCTCAAGGAAAGCATTTAAGATCATAAAATTTGCCAACTGAGCGACGTTAGTAAATTGCAACAGAAGCCACGGACAAATCGTGATTATCTTGTTGGCGATAACGCCGTGTTGGATCTGCTTCTGCTGATGATGATTTCACCGCACGTGGTTTTTAATTCCATTTAAATCAATTATATTATACCTCAACAGATAGATCGCGTCACCCCCTCCCCCCGTCTTGTTCGTCTGTTTTGATTGTCTTCTGCCCTGTGTTATACCAAACCACGAATTTTATTTGCTTGGTCATACCTCGTCGACCCTGACCACTAATCTTGACGCTGATTGGACGAATTGTAACCTTCAGCCGATTGGCTCATTTTAATCAAACTAGTTTAGTCTTACTTTCGATTAGCGCTTTAGTCACAAACTCTGACTCATTGTGAATGGAAGGTTCGGCTTTAACTCGGCTTCCATACTCGTTATTGACAAACCCCTGAAATGACAAATTGCAAGGAAGGTTATCCACTTTTGTATTGTCATTTACAGCAACCGAAACGTATGGCTCCATTTGGAGTCACTGAAATAAGAGCAATCATCGAATTTTCCTGTTCTGCGTTGTGAGATCTTACATTGGTCTTGAAACGCATCATTTTAGTGACATTAAATTAGTTATGCTGCACTTATCGTATTTATATTTCAAACTCCAACCTCTTGTTCTCCAAAATCTTCTCTTCGTCGACAGCTTAATAATTTTTTCAGATATAAAAATACTGAGTTCACAGATTTAATTTTCCAGTAATTCATGTGTAGAAGTTTATGGTTAATAAATTATTTGAAGATCACGATAAAAATATCTAGATAAGCTCCTTTTTGCCACCAAATAACATTAATTGACTGCCCCACACGAAACGGTTGTCGATGTGGGTAAATGTTCTATCAACGTACGAAACATAATAAGTATTTTCAAATTACCCATATTGCTTCGATGTCGTGCTCAAAGTGGTCTAAATTAATGGAAAAACGCAAAACGGCCCAGTTGTTACACAACAACAATAATAATAATAATTGTAGCGGCTTCATGAAAACGATACCGTCGAATTTTATTTCCAATTAAATCATAGCTCAGCATTTCAAAAATAAGCCTCATATAACGTTTGGGAAATCAATGCTCAAAATCGTATTTAAATCAACAAAAACCCGACATGAACCAATACATAATGGCAATCTAGAATTCATTCCTGAGATTTTCCAGCCTGACGAAATTAAGTGTGTAATTGACGCCTAGTTGTTTAATTTTCACTGAAGGACCCCCTTTCAAGCTAGACTGCCGAAATCTAAATAATTTAAGATTCAAACGAGACTGGACATTGTATTTCGATCCTCCTTCTTCTCAATCGGGTTTAAGTTATCCCAGATAAGGGAAACACAAAATCCTAAATCCATCTCCTTGGGAACATGCAACATAGTGAGTTAATAGTAAAAATACCTCAAGAAACAGCTTAAAAGCTATTTATTTTAACAGGTACGTCGTGTAGAGATAGCAATGGAACAGTTGTCAAACGATTCCCTTAATGCCGTTCTTGATTTTTTTGCATCTCTATTTTTACCAATATAAATGCCTGGTAAAATACTTCGAGGATTTGCGAAGTCGCGTCCTTCCAGTGTGTCACAATTGTTCACGGCTTGCGAGCCGATAACGTTGACAGACGCGCCATAATCAATTGATTAAATGAGTAGAATTCAAATTGAGTAAAACGCAGAGAATTTGAGTACATTTGTAGTTACAGGGGAGACTTGACCCATTTAAACAACGAGCAACACCGATACTAAAATAGAGAAATGTAAGTGAAACGAACAAGAATATTAAGATCCAAAGTGATTCAATTAGAATCTCCTATTTGTATAAAAGAATAATAATAATTGTAGGGGCTTTATTGAGGTCACGGGGACCAAAACTTTCAGCATTAAAAAAGACAGTATAACAATAACTAGATATGAAAATAGTTTTTTTTAGTTCCTGCTTCACCTGCTCTGGTAAAACTAAAAATCGAGACACATGAGGATTGACCTAATTGCGATGTGCCGCCGTTGTTGTGGGTATTGAACTGTATAGCCGATTAATCTTAGAGATTTACACTTAGATAAACTTGAACAGAGGGGATGGGAGGGGTTACTTAAAATACGAGCAGCGATTAGTGAACAACTATTGAAGTGGCGATGAACGATGACGATTATAACCGTCGAATTAAAAAATAATAATTAAAATCAAGATTAATTAGGCAGACAAGTTTGGACCATTCGAGTGTCAGGTTATTAACCCCAAGAAATTTGCAAAAATAACAATGAAGAATATAAATCTTACTGCACTGCAAGGTTGGCCTGATTTAACTTTTCGTTAAATATCACAACGACGAATTTTACAAAGACACGCGCTCTGTATTGCTCTTATTGTTGTTGCTAGCACGTCACAACCTGTCAAGGCTTGTGCGTCAACAAATCGTAAGAAACCGAAGTATGGTTTGTCCTGTCAGTCACAATGTGTCCGAGCTCGTGAATAAAGCGCTATCCGAAAGTATGACTATGCTATGAAGCCGATAAAGCCGATCTTTAAAAAACCATGTTGGGTGTACATCTATAATAACTAAGTGCCTTAAAAATCGTCGATAAATTAAATCAAAACGCCGTCACTGTTTTGTAGTTAAATTGTTCTTTAATAAATAAATAAAATATAAATAAATGCTGGATTCTGTAAATCAGTGTACCTTTGTTATCGAAATAACTTTTTTATGTTCATGGGACTGCAAATATCGACTGTAAATGATCGCTGTAGATTGCGGAGTTCAGAAAACCGCGTTAGATCGCCCGTTAGACCATCATTAAATGAGTTTTGGCGGAAGCAGTTTCAAGGCAGCGCCTACACTTTCCCTCTACAGCGCTTTCAACGGGATGTTAAACTCAGTAAAACGGGATGTAACTGAGACTTCAAGATCGAGGTGACTTAATGGGTGGACGGTCTCATAGGTCAATGGAGACGTTGGTGTGACTCATTTAACCCATTCCCTCATTGGTTATATTGCTGCCTTTGGGTCTCTCAACATTTTCTGTTTAATCCCGTTATTGATGCTTAATTTTTGCGTGAGAGGCCACCACCGTCCAAGAAGACAAAGAAAGAAACTGATGTCGTTCGAATTCGTATTCCGGGCGCTTAACGAAGCCTTTATACATGGTGCGCATGAGTGAACCAATAAGAGAGATGAGAGGCCCAAGGGCCGAAATATAACCAATGAGGGATCAATAGCTGGGATGAGTCACTCAAACCTAGCCAAACGCGGTTTATGCAGAGTAGATGTGGCACAATTATAAAACTCTAAATATGTTATTTCCTTGTGTTGTGTAATGTTTTAAGAAATTTGATAGGGGATGCTTTGCGGTAAAAACACCACTTTTGTGGACAAGGGATTTAAATTAAAATTAACTTTTCCAAGAAAAAAAAATTGCGGCAATAACGAATCTCTACTTCGCTTTAATATTCAAAATACTAATGTCGGTTTTGTCGAATTTACAGCAATACAGAAAAAGTATAATATAGAGACTAGGAAAAAACCACTCACGGGTTTATATCGCTTCGAGTTGCAGCAATTCCGTCCTGAAATTGGATGGCAGTTTACTTTCACGAGAATCCAGTAAATTGTAGCGAAATTGGTTTTCTAAGCACATTCAACCCAACTCGATTTAAGCCGGTCAGTGCTACGTCTTTCTAAAGTATATTTAACCCACGAATCAGCGCATATTTATTAGTATGGTATTAAATATTCTATGCAAACGCTTGAGCGCAGCTTTTTTGAAAAGTATATAAAATGGAGGTTCACTCCTCTTGTGCTAATCGATACCGGTTTATTGCAAGATCTACCTTTGAGACGAAAGTGTACGTCATAGGTTTCCTTAACTTCGATGGTACGCCAATCGAAATCTACGCCGCGATGAACACGCGCGAAATGCGGTTCTCTCTCGAGTTGGGAGCTTGTGACGAACACATTTATTGGCTCAACACAACATAATAAGAATTGATGTGGGATAAATTTGATGAATATTATAATGACTGTCTGTCAAAATCTTTTGTGTGAATTCATGCTACTGAATATTTCATAGCAGCCGGCATTTACAGCAATATATCTTTAAAATTTGTCGAATATTCTTTAGTTTAGGACATGTGAGTTATTATATAGTTGTTCAACGTCATTTTGGATATCAATCCGAATTACCTGAAAGCCGGTTTTATCAACTTATACAATTTCCGAATAGTCTATTTAAAAAGTAAATCATCCACTTTTGAAACAAAAGTTTTCATTCTTATTCGCTTCTCATTTCAGGCCTGTCAGTCCTTAAGAAATAGTTGTTTGTGATATCAATATAGATAAAATATGTATGCCAGAGAATTGAAAATGCTTCCTCAAGGACAGAATGCGCGTGCATCAATTCCAAAATAGAACATATTGGTTATTTGCAATGCTGCCAGTTCGATTGAATCTTGATGTGCTATCAAATGTTTGTTCAAAACTGCCAGTGGAAGTATTTTTTATAGAATATATCCCCATAATAAACCCGGGCTAATAAAGCCAAGTTATTTGATTCCATGATACCTTGAGTTTCTTACACTGGGTTGGCCATGTCACGTTTTTCTGTGCCGCAGTTGACCGGTGCTTCGTGTTCTCTCTAGCAGCTGATAGAATGGTTGCTATTCACTTGGACCAACAACCAGACAATTCCAACGAAATGGGCAATTAAAGCACACTAGAAAACGTCATTAAACCGCATCCCTGACTTAATCCGGCGAAGACTTAGTAAACCGAAGCTTCTCTCCCTCGCAGGTAACGCGTATAATGCTTCCGGTATCCGCCTTCCTCGCCAATAACGGGCCCGATAACTGACCCCGACGCACGAGATGGTGCAAGGTCATCGTTATGGACCTGTTCACTAAATGAACCGAAGCCAGCCCATGGTCGATACAAGCGGAGCCGAGCTAGCACGGATACTGCAGGACGAGTGCTTCTATGACAACGGGTAGCCTCAGCAGTTACACAATGATCAGGGCGCCGACATGAATGCTTCCCGAAGGAAACGGCGGAGTGGAACGATTTCACAAGACGAAGGTGCAGAAGCTTTTCGGACGATTTAGAGTCCGACATTACCGAACCACCCCGAAGGAAACTGCTCGGTTCCCACGGAGAAAAAGGGGGACAAGCTGGCCGAAGCCCTTTGGGCCTACCGAACCACCCCACACAGAACAACCAAACACAGCATGTTTGAGGCTCATCTGGGGGGCAAGTCGTCGCAGGGTATCGA
>JAPUBX010002063.1:0-43204 GCA_028672205.1 Proteocephalus fallax | reverse complement strand
ATTTTTAGTTTAACCAGAGCAGGTAAAACAGGATCTAAAAGACAATGTTCGCATCTAATACTTGTTATACTGCCTCTTTTAACTGCTGAAAGTTTCGGTCCTCGTGATCTAAATAAAGCCACTACAACTATTATTATTGTTATAAGTGTCATTCGTTGTAAAGTCGTCTCCGTCGTATACAAATTGATTGAAGGTGTATGATTTGTAAACAAAATTGTGGTTTTCAGATCCACCTTAATCCAGCAATGATAAGAAATCGCACATTTAAACTTGTAAGACATGGTTAAGGCTGATTCACCGACTGCAACAAGAGGGCGAATTAAGTTTTAAGAAACAACGAGTCCAATAACAAATATTAAAAGTTGCACTTAAACATCTTTATTTATGCTGTGTAGATAAATAAATGCCATTGACATTGTGCGACTTATGTACATATAGAAGATTGATTTTTATTATTTTGGTCGTTTATGTTCCCAGGTAGAAGAATCTGTTCGGCGTTATAGAATTGATTCAAAATTTCCAGATTAAATTTTCTGAGACATTATTTGATACATTAAGGAGTATGAGAGAACGAAAAATGTATTGTAACAAAGACTGTCCATTAGACCAAAGGAACAATATCGCGAGTTTTTCAATTAAGCATTAAAGTGTATCGCTACACAAGGCAGAGATCGGCGCGTTCGACACAAGAGTTTGCAACGTACATATGGACTTCCACAACTACTGAAACTTCGAGGTCTACTGTCAGAATTGCAGATACTTCTACGAAGACCTTCATTACTGCGGATACTACTAGGACGATTTCGAAACTACTGATAAAAATTAGACGACTTCAACAATAGATGATACTACTAAAACTACTTAGACGACTTCATAAAACGATTTAAACAGAGGATACTTCTTAAATAACGGCTTAAACTACTAAGACGTCTTCCCAAATAATGATACAACTTACAGAATTGATTATACTACTTAGACGACTTAAACAACTTCTTATACTACAAAGTATACTTGAATCACTGCTTAAATGACTTAAACGTCTTTTAAAGCAACTGATTATTCGAATAGTTCCACGACCACTGCTTATACTACTTCCCTAACAACTGATACTACTGAAAATACTAATATCTATTTTAATACGACAAAAACTACTTTCACAACAACGTTTACTACTAATACTACTTCCATCAATAATGATACTACAACGTGGTCACAACTCATAATACTTAGAGGACTTCTTGCGGAACTGCAGATACTACTTTGAAGACTTTCATCACTGCTGATACTACAAGGACGATTTCGAATACTTCGGATAAGAAATAGACGACTCTTACAAAATATGATACTCCTTATACTACTTCTATCACTACTTATACTAATAAGACGAAGTATAGGTGGTCCTTCAGGTCACAATCAACTTGATTAAAAACCATCCAGTAATAGACGGGTAGATTGATTGCCCTGACTTATTTCGGCTCAGCAAACCTAAGCTTCTCTCCCTCGCAGGTAACGCGTAAACAGCTTCCGGTATCTGCCCACAACTATAACTCACCCAGACGGCACGAGATGGTTCAAGGTTACTGTGCTTGAACTGTTCACTTAATGAACCGAAGCTAGCCCATGGTCGATACAAGCGGAGCCGAGCAAGCGCGTATACTGCGGGGCGAGTACTTCTATGACAACGGGTTGCCAAAGCAGTTGCACAACGACCAGGGGGGCAACATGACTTCTTCCCGAAGGAAACGGCGGAGTGGAACGATTTCACAAGATGATAAAAGACCGAATCCGTAAAATCTACGGAGGACAAACGGGCCGAGGCCTTTTGGGCCCATTGAACCACCCAACACAGAACAACCAAACACAGCATGTTTGAGGTTGATATGGGGCGGAAGCCGTCGCAGGGTATCGATAGGGGAATCCAGGACAACTGACGAACCCGTGTACAGACCAAGGTTCGTTCCCGAAACCCGGAATGACGCTTTGCGGAACATTCAATTTCGCGAACGGTTACTAAGGGCGAGCAGCGAAAGGTGCTGATCGTAAATTGCGTAACGGGTGTCGAAGCTAGATGACCCGTGGTTAGGCCCTCTAAAGGTCGTTGTAACCCCCAGGTCGGAAACCGTAAGGACCGGATGGGAGACGGAGCCTGTCAGACACTACACCGGAACGACTCGACCGTATTTCATGGGCGGTTAGAGGAAGGAAAACGGAAAACAACCGCTCGGGCAACGCCAACACGGAATCGCTCGCTTTCGTAAAGGGTGGCTGTGATCCGTGGAAATGCTTACACCCCCAGAGGAAATCGGCGACCTTACCCAGTGAGCTAACCTTGCCCCGCTCCGTCAATCTTCCTTGTATATTCACCTCACGGTCCACCAAAAACGTCTTCTTGCTTTCGGTAGGTCCATTTCGCTCTTAAAGGTATACCAGGTCTTACTGGCATTTGATTTATTTTATCCATCTAAAGGGAGGTACTGTTGATTCTCGGAATCTGTTCCTTTTGACATCTTTATAGATTGACGGGGAGCACCTGAAGAGCTTCGCATGGCGTGACATTGTCGGTCATCCAAATTTCCTCGATGGATTAGACGACGCTATAGTCGTGGATACAAGAAGAAAACCAGCGAATTATTATGTTAACGTTCGAAAAATATAATAATTGATATCGTATTTGTGTGGCCATACAAAGTCTGACGTCTTTACACGATATTATCACTCATACGAATTCAACGTCTGGATTGTATTCATTCACCATAAGAGGCAGACTCCAATATTGGATTTAAATACTAATTCTAACGTTTTATTTTTGGTAAGGTGTGATTAAAGTTAAACTTGGTCGCTTTGTTTGAATGTATTAAGCTGTAGACCATGAATATGGAAAAAGCATCGCTTTGTGTCCAACCGAAACATCTGATGGAACCAGGAATGCGTATGTTTATGCTTGTGCTGCTTCCGTCTGTGAACTCAGTTGGCCTCGCCAGCGGGCCTTGTTCTACATCATGTTGTGCATTTGGCGCCTCACGTCACGCAACTCTTGGGCCTCGTCGACAGTGAGTTTCTAGGGTGGTCTCGTCACGGCGGCTATGGTGGCTGCATTGGCAGGGTGAGCGGCAAAAATGCTGTCGCAAACGGCAACGCCGGTCCACGTTTTTAGCGGAATCTTATATCGTCATACTATCAAAATATAAGTAGCATATTCTTTTACTATCGTTTTAGAACCAAATAGAAGAACTATTTTAATGTGACGAACGTTTGTTTGGAATCGTTCGTTTGGGAGTTTTGTCGCCCTTCTCTGCGGAATATTAAACGATCTTGAGGACATTAACTACACTAAATGGATTCGGAGTTCCGTAATTAGTTAAATGGTAGAATTGGAATGTGGTTTCTGCTTTAAAATGACAATTCTGCTGATCCCACTTTATACAAGGATTCACGATAAGGTTAAATATGTTGCGAAATGACGAATGTGTTTATCGATAAGACTGAATTCGGGAAAAGTTCCTCAATGTTGCATATTATTTTTGCTTACACAGCACATTACGTAACTGTCAAATGTAAAAAAGGTTAATCGCTGTAAACGAAGTCGAATTTTGGTTATATTTTAACGCCCAGAGAAAATACCAAAAAAATCTTAGGAGGTTTTTTATTATTATAAGGTATTGGAATTCTTCTGATTTAATCGGAAAAATTAAATTGAATCTTGGGGTCGCCTTCCAGTCCTAAAGATTAATGTGTAATCAAGATTCTATGTTCCCCTGTCGAAATCTGGGTTATATTATCCCACCCTACATTAATTGACGTAGTGTGGAAATAAACTGAAAGAAAGATGAAGAAAGATTCATGCTCTCTAAGAGAACGTATTGTATGGTAGAAAAAGAGCGGGCGTTTTTTTTAAAATGGTTGCCGCCCCAAGAGATTTAATGTTTCTTCACAACAACGCCTGATCTGATACCCTCGGATATGGGTCAGCTGAAATATACAAAGGTGTCCAAACGAAGAGACTTTCTTTTGCCAACACGATTCGACTCGCGCGTTCTGCATTGTTCTACGCGCACACATGAGAGTCATCAATTAGATTCAAACAGGCACGTCTAATCACGCCTTCATTCGTGATGCTAGTTAAAAACAAAACGCTCTGAAGCCAAGCTAACATCGAAGTCGAACGATAACTTGTATCATCACTTTGAATCATGCTCTTTGTTAACAACCCAGATCGATGTTATGATTTTTCACACACAAAACGTGTGAAAATCGTAGATCGAAGCAATACGCCTACTTCAAGTGCCCTTAAAAACTGATTCGTAGTAAATATTTCGGAAGAATTTTCCAGCAAAACTGACAAACGATCACTCAGGTTGCCAGTGTTCTCAAGAATAAATGTTCTAACCATTACCACGCTCGATATATAACATATTAAACTTTGTGGCATGCATAAATATTCTACTTTTAAGTGCTTAAAAGTGTCTTAATTCATACTTTCAAGTAAGAGACTTCATTAAATGGAATCCACACAAATACTTATACATAAAATATTCCTACTAAAATTGAAAAAGTAGCATCGTGTATCACGAAGTCTCGAACAACACTCAATGCCTAACGAAGTCTATGATGATAAATTTTAGGTTTTACAATCGAGTACCAGCCTGACCTTATTTCCATTAGACTTCATGGAAACAGCGATAAAACACGATAAATAATTTAAAATCAATCATTTTTACAGATTTACATACTTTAAAGGAAGATGTATGACTCTGATTGAAATTATCCATTATAACGAGTAGTTTGTTTAATGGTGCAGCAAACAATGTGATTGAGCGTTTGAACTGGTGTTTAGTAGTGTTTTGACGTCTGCGAAGAAGATTTAAGCAGCCTGCGAGCATCTCTAAGGAAAAACAGAAAAAAAGCATTTTTTATCTGGAAACGTTTTGGTCGTATAAATGAGAAATTTAGAGTCTGTGTTTTTTGGTAGTCCGGCTGAGCAATGCATGCGAGCTTCAGCTTCTATAAATTATGAAGTTTCTCTCTCAAAAAGTAGCTCCTTCCGATGACTCGTTTGCGGAAGATTGAACCCTGGATGGGGTGTTGGTTTATAATGCTAAGGTGGTTGGTGCTACCGTTACTATGTCAATTGATGGCCAATGAGTTCGATTTTTTTTATAAATATTAAATTAAACAAAGTGGCAGTCGGTTTAAGAGCCTTCAGATTGAATGTTCCAAGCCAAGGCGTCGTTGATATTGTAAAATCGACAGATAAAAAAATAAATGCGTACTCCACCTCGAGTAGCGTGTCGCCGTGAACGACAGTGTGTACAATACGTCTGATTGCAATGAACCTCTTGGCTGGATTCGCGTGCCTCAAGGTCGTGTTCTGGTCACAGAGCAATTTGAGTTCCGCGTACAGAAGCTTCGACTGAAGCATCAACATTTCGTTATCTTCTTGGAGATCATTCATGGCTTTGGTAACTTGGTAAAACTCCATTCCTAAAAAAACAATGGGTCTTAATGTTACCAAAATGACACGAGATTGTTTTTCTCGCAGTTGATATGTTCCGAGGCATATTGGGATCAATTTGTTCGACGGAAAGTTTTTGGACACTTTTGGGTAAACATCATTGGGCCAATAGGGCAGAGCGAAATTTTGAGAATGCTTTAAGAAAACACTTAGCGAGACCATTTGGCTAAGAGTTCTATTTTTACAATACGATCTGATAAACCCAGATATTCGAAAAGTCCATATAATTGATTAGTTTTCATGTAAAATGAATGCGCTGGTAATATGAAGGTGGTTATAACTGACAATATTTGAGATAATGATGTTTTAATAACCGATAATAATGATCAGATTCAATAGATAACAAAGATACCCACATAGCAAACCAATTGAATATGTTCTCCGAATTTACCAACCCACTGAGCGGGTTGCAGGGCACCAGTGGAAAATGAGCAAGGATTGCAAATTATTTGGCAGCAGTCTCCTTTCGGAATATTTCTACAGGTAGCGACCCCCTATTCCCAGTGCAACCAGTGGTCCTCTCTCTTTTTTCGTTATGGTTTCGGCCTTTAAATAGCCGCCATTGGACGTGTATAAAAACTCTGTATACTGCGAGGGTTTGCAAATTAACCTCGCTGTTATTCCGTTCATTTCTATTAACGTTTTCTGCATCTTTCATGTACAATCACAACTACTGGTATCATTTTTGTTTGGTGTAACTTTTAATGCTGCACGTTTTGACTTTGGTTACCTAAATAAAGCAAATCTAATTATTATTGCTATAATTATTATCAGGAAGGACGCTGACCGCCGCAGAAGTGGAAGATTGAGGGAGATTATTAAACTGAGTCCTTGGAGACCAGCCGGGCCACTTCCTACCGGATATGCCGGCCGTTGGTCCCACTCCAACACCCAACTCACTGTCAAAGGCGACCTCCATTAGATGTCTGCCTTCCCTAAAATACTGCTATTTTGTATTTATTCTCGTCACGCCCATTTGTGGTACATCATAGCGTCTTTAGATGGCGCCACTGTGTTTCAGGCAGGCATTTAATCGGGTTTGATTGATACCAGGTCACGACAGATGACGGGGTGGGTCAACGACGGTTAACAGGACTATTAGACGTCATTCCAATGGGCAACGCCTTGACCACGACACCGTTGACAGTTGAATCATTTTGTAATGTACATCATTCGTGAGGTCGTAGAAATAACTGACCCGGATTCAAGTTTTTGTTTCCCAGTTAACACTTTCATCTGCTTAGATTGATAGGCCGTGAGATTGATTGCTGTTCCTTTGGATAAATATTTCGAAACGGGTAATCTAAGCGCACACAAATGAACGGAAAACGACACTGCAACCTCAATATGAATAAAAAGACACTGCGTAGACGATTAAAAAAAAGACAAAAATTACGAAGATGAGGCAGGAAAACGTTTATTTTGCAGCTGCAGTTCATCACTTCCACAGCCCTTGGTTAATTTGGCGTCACATTATTACATCTCTTAAAATATGCCAGGTTACCTTAACGTTGCTAGGCATGAGGTGATCGATCAGCTGATCAAGACCTTTGGTCTGTATTACTTTGGATTGAGATTGACATTGCCTGAGGATTTGTGACAGCAGTTGGTCTCAATGGAACAACAGGCTCCCAGGCGAATGCTTATTTGTGTCAAAATTTAAAGCCAATCGCTTTAGCAATTTCGTAGATCTTCGATGAAGAGTGCTTTAAGGATTTGGACCTGAGCCTTTTCGCTTCGTTTTCAGCAGCCAATAAAGAAGTGGCAAATCTGTTTCTGCTTCCGTTGGGGACGCAACCCGTAAAACATGCCGTCAAATAAGCCAGTTAATCGGCAAGAAGAGTGTTCTTTTCAAATTGAAATTTAATTTCTATTTTATGTGAATAGTCATCACCTCTTTATCGATTTATATATTAGCTGGTACAAAATAAATGAACGATAAATTATATATTGTAGACATTTCCGCGTGCACGCTTGCAAATGTAAATTACATTGGCTTGCCGTTGAGCTTAAAATATCACTGAAAAAGGGAAATATGTCGCTTAAACCATCGCTTATTAATATCGCTAAATAAATACTAATGATCATCAACAGCGTCGAAAATACGTTAATTTCACCATTCATCATTCATAAGTTGTGTACCCTTCAATAAACATATTTTTCATTTTAATTTGAAAGAACTTTGAGACACCCTGTATTGCCCTTCGTATTTTGTACAAGCAAAGAGAAATGATCAACCTAGCTTGTGACAAACACTAATTCAGCTTATTCGAATAATGAACAATGTTTGAGCCTGATATCAATGATTTTGCTCATGCATGTATAAATGAATTGTACCCCTTAATATATATCAATAAAAAGATTTTGATTTGAAGTTTAAAGAAATTTCACCGACCCTGCCCATCCAACCTCCAAACAGATGATAATGGTTTCATAGGGGTTCTCATGATGATTCTACGAACGATTTTAACAGAGGCCGTTATCAGTACCACTCTGCAATACCGATAAATACCAACGCAATACCAAGGTTATACCAATGTCGATACCGGGTCAATATCAAAGCACCACCGGCAATACCGTTCAATGAATACGCATCGAAATTCGACTATTCCATAATTTTCAAATTTTAGTTTAAAACCGAACAGGCCAACGGGAAATTACATGTTTTTATTGGAGAAGTTTGCGAACGTTGTAACTTTAAAACTACGATTACAATTATTATTATTAAGACGGGGTATTTGAGCTTAACACCTGTTGCCGGAGCCCTGATGGGCGAGGTCGCACTTCTGAATGCCATTGGCTGGCTAGAGCCTGCATATGGCAACCGATTGTCCATCGCCTCTTCGATCTATCGGGTAAAATGGGGTACCCTTTAAGACCGTGTTGATGTTTAGTAAATTGCAACAGAAGCCGCTCAATCGAAACAAAAAATATTCAAAACATGAACAAATTTGACAGAAGGAATTGATAATTATTACAGATCGAAACCAGGGCTTGTCTTTTTTGTTTAAAACAACAATAAATGATACTCACGATCGAACGCCTCCTGTCGGCGTCTCAGAGCTTCTTCCTCCTTCGCGAAGCTGCCAATGACGGAGCCACGGCGGAGGGCATTTCTGAACCCTAAAACGGACCCCTTTAGCGCGTTCTCTACGTAAAACAGCACCACATCATGCCCCAAGTCGATTGGATCATGAAAATCTGCAGGAACACGTGGCCCTCTTAACAGCCACCCTGAGACGCCGGTGTTGGTCTCTGTAGCCTTTTCGTACTCTCGACGGAGGTTGGTCATGATGCCGAGGAGATGTTTTTGGTAACCCGAGAGCTTGCAGTTGCTCGAGAGCTGTTCAACATATTGTTATTGCCCGCAGAGACTCCTTCTTTCGCATCCACAAGAAGGATGGGGGGTACAAAATCTTCGTCTTCGTGGAAGAACCACTCGTTTTGAGTTCGGTATTGCCGGCGTCGAAACTGTGCCGACGAAACGTCATTCCACTCGGAGTGACGGATTGTCGACGCTGCGAATCAGCACATTGCGAATCCGTGATAGAGAAATGTCTAGCGGCGAAGGAGTGCATTCCACCCATGAGCAGTTACCGAGCATTTCTCGCAAGTAGATTGTGTAGTAACCAAATGCTTATTTTACCGACTAAGCGCGAATTAGCATAGAAAGGCCAGCTATTAAGTCGTTGCTAATAAGTCCATCCGCTTTACCCGTTCTTATGCTAGACACGGTGATTAACGAATTGGCACTCCTCCTCCTCCTCTTCCTCCTCCTCATCCTCCTCCTCCTCCTCCTATCTTTTGTTGTCTTTTTCTTATTCTTCTTGCCATCTTCCTAGAAATATTGGTATGCCATTTACGCCGTGTAGGTCCTGCCATCCACAAACTCGGGTTTGAGCTTCGGATGACTTCACCGCACTTGGTTTTTAATTCCATTTAAATCAATTATATTTTACCTCAACAGATAGATCGCGTCACCCCCTCCCCCGTCTTGTTCGACTATTTTGATTGTCTTCTGCCCTGTGTTATACCAAAACACGAATTTTGTTTGCTTGGTCATACCTTGACTCACTAATCTTGACGCTGATTGGACGAATTTCAACCTATGATTGAACTCTTCTATACGCCTTCAGCCGATTGGCTCATTTAAACCAAACTAGTTTAGTCTTACTGTAGATTAGCGCTTTATACACATGCTCTGACTCATTGTAACTGGAAGGTCCGTCTTTAACTCGGCTTCCATACTCGTTATTGACAAACCCCTGAAATGACAAATTGCGAGGAAGGTTATCCACGTTTATATTGTCATTTACAGCAACCGAAACGTATGGCTCCATTTGGAGTCACTGAAATAAGAGCAATATCGAATTTTCCAATTCTGCGTTGTTAGATTTAACATTGCAAATAAAGCGCATCATTTTAGTGACATAAACATCGCGGCATCAATTAAAGCGGCTTATCATCTAGTGGACGTTTTTAACAAACACAACAACAAAAACAAGACACAACAACCATTAACCGCGACGTTCGTGATGTCGGTTGATTCTCTAATAGGGGTTATTAACCGGGAACAGCAAACATGATACTGTACTTATCGTATTTATTATTCCAAATCCAACATATTGTCTTCCCGACGAAAATCATAATTGTCTTCAACAGAACATTTGGCCAATACCCCAATCGCCACCTTCTCCCTTCTCCTTTAACTCTCAATTTTCATCTTCTCCTCCTCGACATCTTAATTATTGTTTTCAGATATAAAAATACTGAGTTCACAGATTAAATTTTAAAGTAATTCATAGGTAGAAGTTTTTGGTTAATAAACTATATGAAGATCACGATAAAAATATCTAGATAAGCTCCTTTTGCCACCAAATAGCATAAATTGACTGCCCCACACGAAACAATACCAAAAATATTTTAATCAAATTTATTGTATGCAAGGTTGTCGATGTAGGCATATGTTCTATAAACTTGCGGAACATAATAAGTATTTTAAAATGACCCATATTGCTTCAATGTCGTGCTGAAAGTGGTCTAAATTAATTGAAAAACGCCAAACGGCCCAGTTGTTACACAATAATAATTGTAGCGGATTCATGAAAACGATACCGTCTAATTTTACTTCCAATTAATCATAGCTCAGAATTTCAAAATGCGCCTCATACAACGTTTGGGAAATCAATGCTCAAAATCGTATTTAAATCAACAAAAACCCGACATGAACCAATAAATTATGGCAATCTAGCATTCATTCTGGAGATGTTCTAGCCTAACGAAATTAAGAGTTTCCTTTACGACTTGTTGTTTAATTTTCACTGAAGGACCCCCTTTCAGGTAAGACTGCCTTAATTTAAATAATTTAAGATTCAAAAGAGAATGGACATTGTATTTCGATCTTCCCTCTTTTCAATCGGGTTAAAGTGAACCCAGATCAGGGAAACACAAAATCCAAATTCCATCTCCTTTGCAACTTGTGTTTATAGTAAAAATACCTCAAGAAACAACTTAAAAGCTTTTTATTTTCACAGGTTCGTCGTTTAGAGATAGCAATACACGTGTCAGAGCAGTTTTCAAACGATTTCCTCAATGCCGTTTTTGATTTTTACCAATATCAATGTCTGGTCAAATACTGCGAGGATTTGCGAAGTCGCGTACTTCCATTGTTTCACAATCGTTCACGGCTTGCGAGTCGATAACATTGACAGACGCGCCATAATCAATTGATTAAATGAGTAGAATTCAAATAGAGTATAACGCAGTGAATTCGAGTACATTTTTAATTACAGGGTAGACACAACCCATTTAAACTACGAGCAACACCGATACTAAAAAAGAGAAATGAAAGTGAAACGAACAAGAATGTTTAGGTCCAAAGTGATTCAAATTGAATCTAATAAGTGAAGTCCTATTTGTATAATAGAATAATAATAATTGTAGAGGTTTTATTGAGAACAAGGGGACCAAAACAAGACAGTATAGCAATAACTAGATATTAAAATTGTCTTTTAGTTCCTGTTTCACATGCTCTGGTTAAACTAAAAATCGGGACAAATAAGGAATGACCGAATTGCGCTATGCCGCCGTTGTTGTGGGTATTTAACGGTTAAGCCGATGAATATAATTATGTTTGAAGCCAATTAATCAGCCATCGCTGAACGCCATCTTCAAATAGTTTAGAAAAGATGTGGAAGCGTGTTGTAAGCAGAGGTGAGGTCAAAAACATCTCCATTGACGGCTTTTGCTCCAGCATCAAGTGAAGAGATGAGGGTAAGTGAAAACGTTGCCACGGCGGCCAGAAAGCTGCTTTTTGATTTATTAAGCAAACTGTTACGAGTCATTGTCAGTTTGTTTCCAGCATGTCCTTCAATTTAGAGAAGAAGTGCTTTTGATGAGTTCGCGATAGGTCTAAACTTAAAAATCGGTGTGCATGAAATGTCTCCGTCATTGTGATTCAACTAAATAACTAGCTTCTAGAAGGTTTTTCTAATTTTCTAACGAAAATATACATTTATAGGCTAACTACGCATTATTATATATTTTTTAACGCCAATTCAGGAACCAGTTCCGATTCAGTTATTAATTATCCAATATGGGTTCAAACTATATTTGAATTTGAGGCGAACTAAAGAGGTTAGTCATAATATACTTAAATGGTTTTCTTCTACAGGGCTACGGTTATGTCTGGGGTATATTGTTATGTTATAAAGCCTTGTTGAAAGGAAAACTGCATAGGCAATAGCCGCCAGACAATACAATAACTTTTATTCATTGTTTGACTGATATAATTTTGTCAATTAACGGCAGCAAACAAAAAGGGGAAACGAACTTTGGACAATTTTTTTCTGGAACAAACAGGTAACTGTCTTAAGAGTATGCAGTCACAACTGGAAACTGGCAGTAATCTTATTTTTCCGAAAGAGCCAAATTGAACCAAAACAGAATTAATGAAACTCGAGTTCACCCCAAAATGCCACTTAGTTGTCCAATAATAATAATAATAATAATAATATTCGCTTTATAAAGGTCACGAGGCACATGATAATCTTGCGTGCTGCCATAAGTACTGTTTTCCGGGAAAATGATTATTTACCTGTCATTCCTTGTCGGAACACTCATTAACTACACTTTTACCAACATTTTCTTTGCGTTTGCATGGCGCGCATTAAAAAATGTTTGGAAAGTATTGAATAGACCAAACAGGTTAACACAAATATACGGAATCTGACGAACGTTGAAACATATTGGACATTTCAAACAATTATTTAGACGTTTACTCTGCATCCTTACCAGCAAAGCGAGGATGACAGGCCGACATTGAATGTAAACGACGACTGCGAAAATGTTTTTTTCCAAAAACGGGAGCTTGCCGTTAATTGATTTACTTAATTTTACAAATTTCTGATAATTTTTGTGATATTCTCCTAAAAATTAAAAAAGAAAGAAAAATTCAAATCACGAGGACGTTTTTTAGGGTTAATGTAAATAATGTAGATATTTAATCTACAGTTTCCTTACAAAACTGAACACAAAACCATCCTTTAAAATAAAATGTCAGCAAAATAATTACTGAAATGGGAACCTTCTTTTCTGTATGCATTATTAAATTTCTTCCTTCCGACACTTATGGGTTACTTCGCTAGTAAAGAAAGGGGGCAGACATTCATTTGCCGCCTTCCATCCAAGAATATTGATGAAAACATCTCACGGTTCGTTTACAGGTTTTGTTTATGTAAATTGTAGCTAATTGGGTGCAAATAAAATGGATGGTGTAATGATGGGTGTTCGAGGATGCCTCGCCTTGAGGCATTTGTCGAGCAGCATGCAACCATAATGTTTAAATGGACGAAATGCATTTGTGTATCGATTAATGGCACGTGGGCTATGTCGATCATGCAGTTGAACGTGACCTTTGGTCAAGCATTACTTCGACATCCTTTAAGGCATGGCCGGCGCCTGTGGACGAAAAGCGCGATGTCCCGCTTATGTTCTATTAACTATTTTTTTACTTTTCCCCCAAAATGTGTTAGGGGCTTACGAAGACATCGAACTCAGCGACGATGACCGCTGGCAAATATTGAAAAATTTCAATAACATAAGGGCATCCGTTCAGGCTACGATAATGTTTAAAATGGTAGGCTTTCATACCATATATGACGATGGAACATATTTAATGCATACTGTTTTCAGGCCTACAGCAAAACGCTGGAGGATACAGCTTATAAAGTTTGTCGTGGAGAAGAGAAATGTCCAAATGCGAATCTGATCTGTAGTTGGACAATAGCATCAGAGGAAAATATCCCCCTGCCACAAATGCTGACAAACATGTTATACTCATGCAATAAAACCTTCAATTATTTAGACAGAACAGTTGGTCGCGATGATTGCAACTTTATGTTAATGGTAAGTCCGACGTGATATCGAGTGAACTTGACGATTTGGAACCAAACGGAATACTTGCTTTAACCAACCGAATCGGCACCAAAAATCTATTTGACAGAATTCACGGCAGCTTTAGAGGTTTAGCACAAGACACGCCTTTATTGTATTGTTAAGAATGTCTCCTTCGTAATAAATTGTCCCCTTTATTCGTCAGCTCCACCATGCAGGACATGAACAAGTTGGATGTATCGGACAAAAGTCGAATAAGAAAAAACTGCTACATTGCAAGGTTACCGGGTATGTGAATCAGCGAATTTAATGGATAATGTATCGTCATTTCTTTTTGAAGAGGCGCAATGTGTGAACCCAGGTACATACCGTTGAAGAGTTACAGCGTTCCATACTCGAAAGGACGACCTTGCAGTATCTGCGAAAAGGTACAACGCGTCTGCGAAAACTTTTTGTGTGTCGTGCCCGGAGCGAGTAGAGGTCAAGGCGAGCTTACGTTGCCGGGTATTCTCACCACGCTTGCGATCGCATTTTATTTTATCAACTGAAGTGCTTTCTAAACCAATAAATTTATGTTTTTGTTGAAATGCAAATTTTTCCTTGCGAATTCTCCTCGAAAACACGAGCATGACTATCCATGTTAATTAATAATATCACTTATTTAAAAGAGCAAAAGCATTTTAATCAGTCCGTTTAAGGGAACGTTCCATAGAAATATAACGGGACAAACAAGGGCACGGTTAACCAAAAGAACAGTGATGATGTAATGTGGGAACGTTTTCGTCATCAAGGGAATTTCAACATTCACCTTCTGAAACACATACAAAGGCCCGCCTGTTTCACAGTACCTCCCGTCAGATCTTATTATCCTGGCGCTTTCCTGCCCGCTCACGAATCCTCTTTCTCCCAAATGTTGGCTGGCCTCAAGAGCTCCACAGCGGCTGGTCCCGACAGGGTCCCACCGGCGATTCTTAAAAGAGATTTCTCCGTTTGTCACCCAGCTCGTCAATCATTCCTTAAGAGAATGCTCCTTTCCTTCGGAGTGGAGAGATGTCGCTATAACACCAATTCCGAAACCGGCCAATGGTTCCGCCGGACCTGTGAAGTACAGACCTATCGCAAACTCATCCGTGTAGTTAAATGTGATTGAGAAGCACCTCCTTTCTTAATTAGATGACGGTCTTAAAGCTGCAGATCACCCTCTTCAGTTTGCTTATAAATCAAATCGAAGCACTCTGGACACCGTGGCTACGTTATCGCACACCCTCCACTCTTCACTTGATGTCGGAGCGAAAGCCGTCAAGGGAGTTTTCTTGGACTTCTCCTCTGCTTTCAACACTATCTCACGCTCTCCCATCGTTTCTCAACTATGTGAAGATGGCGTTCAAGGATGGTTGATTAATTGGCTTCAAAATTATTTTTCTAATCGACGGCAACACGTCAGCTTCAGAAATTAAGCCTAAACCTCCTTGCAAAATGACTGCAATGTGCTATCTCCCTTCCTTTTCAACTAGCCTTCGGTCCCCTAACGACGTGACACTTATAAAATACGCGGATTATTTGACCTTATGCCATGCATGCAAGACGGATGGTGATTCTCAACAGGTCGGGCAGGCAGTCACTGAGGTACTCAAGTGGTCTTCGGAGAATGGTCTTCTGCTGAATGCATCAAAATGCATCTATATTACATTTTCCCTGACAGCCAATGTTGACACTCCCGAAATCCCTTCACTCCATAATTTCGCTTCGAGCTCAAAATCGAAATTCCTCGGCGTCAATGCCCACTCAATGGACACATCGAGTAGCTCGGCTTCCCCAAAGGCCCAGAAATAGAAAGATAGTGGCGCTCTAAACGGCAAAGCGACCGTCACACGTGCTTGGTGCCTCTTACTGCCCTTGGATTTGTTCACTTTCCCAATTGGCCTCTTGGAAGTAGTTGTTCTCGGGATATGCGGACTGATTGAAAAAGACGAAGAACAGAGGCAGAAGACATACGGCCATCTGGCGACCGAGGCAGAGACGAAAGTAATAAGCCGCTGCGTGGAGGCTCAGGGACACATCGAGCAGCTCGTCTTCCCCGAAAGGCGGAGAAATAGAAAGATAGTGGCGGTATAGTCGGCAAAGCCACCGTCACATGTGCTAGGGGCATCTGACTGCCTTTTGGGTTGGTTCAATTTCCTAAATGGTCTCTTGGAAGTATTTGTGCTCGAGATAAGCGAACTGATTGAACAAGACGCAGGACAGTGGCCGAAGACAAATGGCCATCTGGCGACTTCGGGCAGAGACGAAAACAGTAACCCGCAGCGAGTGCGTGGAGGCTCATGAGTGCAGTAAAACACATTTCGCTCGGCAGAAACACAGACAGAAAGATGAAAAGGTGCAATCTTACGACGCCGGAAATCAGGAAATACACCGGGCTAGCCAGATATTGATCGGTGTGCTCCCGAACATTGGGTCGCACCGCCTGATCTGCTCCCTCGAATTGCAGTAGACGTCTCGTATCACATCGAGAAAAGGCACATCTAGGTCGCCACGGAAAGTGTTGGAAGTAGGGGGAAGCCGCTGCGTGGAGACTAAAGATGACTTCCGAAAAAGCTGCCCTCCACTGCAAGGACGTAAAAACACTGCTCATACACAAAGCTTAGATTATGCTGGCTAGAGACACTTTGTATTTTGATTATTTAAATTGGTTGGTTAAGAAAGGCGGACATACAGGCATTGAGTTTAGTTTTGGAGCATCGTGTGTGAAATTTAGATGAAAACCGTTACAGTTTTCGAACTCATCTATCGTGAGGTCTCTGTTGACCTCGAAATTGACGCGGTGGAATGTTTTGAGCCGAGATTGTCGAGTCGGCGGCGACCGACTAACGTGGTCGAAGCGATGCGCTTACGACTTACAAACCGCAGTACATTCTGATTCACCTGCTTGTGGGTTTACTTACAACCACTTGTAATGATTGTACCGATTAAACGAAACGATGAGCAAGTATGCAAAAGAGAGAGAGGGAGCAACAGTCTTTTAATTGAAACAAGAAAACGCGAAAAACGTGATGGATGGAAGTAGCAGCCTGGTTAACATCAAGTTACGAAAGAAGAAGACAAACGATATATTGGACACGGGTGGTTGGTTTGGGTGCGGCGTTGAGTGGGTGCGCAGAGTCGGGAGAAGAGAGGTGGTCCATGCAGCGACACATCTTCGGTGGGAACGGCCGCATGCGAGTTCTGCAAAGTAGAAGAAAAAGAAGAAGATGATGACGATTACCATAGAAAAAAGGCTGGAGAGAGAGTGAGTAGCTGTAGTGCTTGCACGCGCTTCTGTTTGGGAAAGCTTACTCGAGGAGGCCGACGGCGATCAAGAGAGCGACTCCAACGGCACGCAGAGCTCGACGACTCTAGCAAATAAGCAGCCGTCCTGCTTTTTGAAAACATTGGCATCTCCTTTGGTCTGGCTTGCTCCGCGCTAATCAGCTAAGGAAGGTGCGTGAGAGCTGCCTGACAAAAGATTGACAGCAAATAACGAACTTCTGCCACCTGGGGGCCATAAAATGTCTTTGGCCTACGGCACAACGACGCACCTGGTTGCAGGTGAACATGGTTCTGGTTGTCTTGAATTGGTTGACCTTGGTAACGAAGAAGCGGGTCTTTCTGGCCTCGTGCTCAATGTCGATGTGGCGCGATGTTTGATAAACTGTTCTTTCTTGTGGGAGAAAGGGCACGAGACTGGGGAAAATGGGGTTACAAACGGTGGGGAGGGCAATCTGTTAGGGAATTGGGAGAGTTCGGTCGTGTGGGGAATACGGATCCAATTCTCTTGCCGTGGAACGAAGGAGCGGATCTTGTTCTTTAGCCTGGGTATTCTCAGGTTTCGACAGAGCCTTGTTCCTTTGTCTGTCTCGACGTTCGGAGAGTTTAACTACCATCAGCTCCTTTTCCAGCTTTGCGATATTGACTTGGGAATTATTAACGGGTCGACGTCCCGTTGTCGACATCTTCCTTGTTACGCCCGCACTGTGCCGGAGATTCGGGAATTTCGCGTCCATCGAGTTAGTATTTGGCTCAAGGAAACAGTTACAGTTAATCTCAACGCACCGTTATCTCAACGCACCGTTTCTCACGCTACGTTCACGAAAGTGCTATGCTATCTTTACCTTATAAGAGGGGCGCGCACTTTGGACCACACCGGTTAACGCCCACGACGTTAGGCACCACACAACGTGCGAGTTGGGAATCTCTTTCTAGAAGTCCCAGAACAAACTCAACGTCATATTTCGCCTTCCTGAATTTATTTACCGGTTCTCTCTCTCCATTGTCATACTTACGTGTTACGATAACCGTGTCTCCAATACGTATTCACATTATACGACTCATTCCTTCGTCTGTGGTATCAATATGTTAACTAGACAGGGCTCCGCTTAAAGAAACACAGACGAGAAGGTCGTCACATTGGTGTCAGAAGTCACAAACCCATTACAATCTATTCATTCTTCGATAGCCCCGTACTCACCTGACCAAAATATCGATCACTGGCTACGCTACGGCAAATTATTCATCTCCCGAGTCCCATGAAGACCGGAAGAGCGAGACAATCCTTCGTCTCCTTGGCACCATCGCTTTTTTAAAAGCAGAAGATGCTGGTTGTTCCCCCGATGACGACGTCGAAGAGCTTTGCACTAAACTCCGCAAGGCGTTCCGAAAACCTGTGTCGTAGTCCCAATTCTTCCAGAGATGCCAACGACCCGGAGAAACTCCTTCACAGTTCCTTGACGCTCTCCGGATAATGGCCGACTCCGCGTTTACCGACGACACACGCGCCAAGAACGACGAACGCACCCTGCAACGTTTCTGTTACGGTGTGCTGTCCGACTCCCTTGCCATCACCCTTGCCAACGCTCCCCGAAGACGATCGACGACGCAACGACCCTGGTAACGTCTTCACGACGGGGCCAACGTCATCCGACGACAGCCTACAGACCCCCCAAGTCAACACCTAGACTGCCACTACTGCCTTCGTCACGGCAGAAACGCAAGAACCTGCGGTCATAATCAGGCTGGTAAGCATTCTACCTTCTCTGTTTCGACACGCCCAGTACATGCCAAACAAAATTTGATGTCTGTCTCCACGATAGCTGCTATAGTACCCTGCACAGTCGAGGGGTTTCCCATGACGTCTCTTATTGATTCGGGTGCTACATGTTCTTTACTCAACCTAGCCGCCCTACCCCGGAACATAAGGGTGAACTTGCCGTTTTACAAACAAATACCAGTGATACAGTCCGCAAAGACACAGCCCCTAACCGTAGACGGCATCTTTGAACTAACGGTAATTATGAGAGGTCGGCACTTTATATACACTGCGCAAGCTGCCCCAAACTCGGCAGTTACCTAATCCTAGGAATGGACTTTATTCTCAAACATTGGCTAGTCATAGACGGGTGCAACAAGGCAATCTACATTAATACAGACGCCATTGGCAACCTTAATGCGCCGTCTAACTCTTACGAAGATGAACCCCCTTGCAGACAGGTTAACGCCGCCATGGCCCCTTTCGTCACCCAGTCGCAAGAGATTGTTCAAAGGTCTACCGATATTTCACATGCAGACAGGACCTCCCCAATCAATCCCTTCCAAAAGTACTCCAACATTTTTGCCTGTGACGACACTCGGTTATGCAGGACGTCTATTATTCGCCACAAAATAGATACAGGAGACGCAAGACCCATCTGGCAGCCACCCTTACGTATCCCTCTCCAGCTACAAGACCAAGTCACCAAGATGTTTGACGAGATGCTCCGAGACAGAGTTATTCGCCCTTCGAAGTAACCATGGGCCTCACCTATCACGTTAGTTCCAGAGAAAGATGGAACCATACGCCTGTTCATCGACTACCGCCGACTCAATGCCGTAACAAAAAGAGACTCTTTTCCCCTACCACGTATCGACGACACTCTAGATGCGCTGGGTCACGCCTGCTGGTTCTCCACGATTGACCTAAAATCCAGTTACTGGCAAGTCGAAATCACCCCCAAGGATCGCGAGAAAACTGCATTCATCCTCCCCAGCGGCCTTTTCGAGTTCGATACCATGCCTTTTGGTTTGTGCAACGCCGCAGCAACCTTCCAACGCTTGATGCAAATTGTGCTACAGGGCCTGTATCCCAAACAGTGTTTGATATACCTGGACGACGTTATCTTATTCGGTCGAACAGTGGCAGAACACAACCGCAACCTAGACGCGGTTCTCGCTCGGTTCCAGGAGGCGGGTCTTACCCTCAGCCCCACAAAATGCTGCTTCCTACAGAAATCCGTCAAATACCTCGGACATATGATCTCAGGAAAAGGACTTGAAATAACAAAACACTTCCGCCCCTATTTCCTCTTCCGTAATTTTGTCATCAAGACCGACTATCGTGCACTTACGTGGCTGACAACCATGAAGGACACTGACAGATCCGTTGCCAGATGGTACGAGGAGCTCCAGTAGTTAGATTTTGGTTCATTTATGCTTACTCGACTAACATAGCAAACTCTCTGTATGATGTTTTCGAACATATTTTAAGCAGCCGTGGAAGGATTGTAGCCATGATTTACTGAAGCCAAAATCGCATGTCTCATCGTCGGGGTTTTATTTAGGCGCTTATTTTTGATTAAAGTTTCCTCTTTTGTAAAAACGTAGTTGGTTTCTGCCCTTTAAATACATTTATAAACGGCTTTTATTAGTTTGTTATAAATTAATCTGTCGAAATCAGCATGTTAAATTCAATAAAGGATAATTTACACTTAGGGTGACTGCTGCTAGCGGAGCTGTGCAATCGTCGACTGTCTGAGCTACTACACGCAATGACGCATTAATTACAAGAATCTTAATTCGCATACACACATGCATATTTGATTTCGTCATGGTTCCAAAATCACGCCATGCGATTAAAACTTTGTGTGATTGATCCCACGATGGCGACCGAAGATCCATGACAAATTACTACGGCGTCCGTATGGGAAATGAAGCTATTGTTCCGTTCTCGCGTATTATGTAGTGCATTAATGCTTACTCGACTTACATAGCAAACTCTCTGTATGATGTTTTCGAACATATTTTTAGCAGCCGTTGAAGGATTGTAGCCATGATTTACTAAAAGCCAAAATCGCATGTCTCATCGTTGGGGTTTTATTTAAGCGCTTATTTTGGATTCAAGTTTCTTCTTTTGTTAAAACGTAGTTGGTTTATGCCCTTTAAATACATTTATAAACGGCTTTTATTAGTTTGTTTTAAATTAATCTGTCGAAATCAGCATGTTAAATTCAATAAAGGATAATTTACACTTAGGGTGACTGCTGCTAGCGGAGCTGTGCAATCGTCGACTGTCTGAGCTACTACACGCAATGACGCATTAATAACAAGAATCTTAATTCGCATACACACATACCTATTTGATGTCGTCATGGTTCCAAAATCACGCCATGCCATCAACACTTGGTGTGATTGATCCCACGATGGCGACCGAAGATCCATGACAAATTACTACGGCGTCCGTATGGGAAATGAAGCTATTGTTCCGTTCTCGCGTATTATGTAGTGCATTAATGCTTGCTCGACTTACATAGCAAACTCTCTGTATGATGTTTTCGAACATATTTTAAGCAGCCGTTGAAGGATTGTAGCCATGATTTACTGAAGCTAAAATCGCATGTCTCATCGTTGGGGTTTAATTTTGGCGCTTATTCTTGATTCAAGTTTCCTATTTTGTAAAAACGTTGTTAGTTTTAGCCCTTTAAATACATTTATAAACGGCTTTTATTAGTTTGTTATAAATTAATCTGTCGAAATAAGAATTTTAAATTCAATTAAGGATTATTTACACTTGCGGTGACTGCTGCTAGCGGATCTGTGCAATCGTCGACTGTCTGAGCTACTACACGCAATGACGCATTAATGACAAGAATCTTAATTAGCATACACACAAACCCTTTTTTTTCGTCATGGTTCCAAAATCACGCCATGCCATCAACACTTGGTGTGATGGATCCCACGATGGCGACCGAAGATCCAAGACAAATTACTACGGCGTCCGTATGTGAAATGAAGCTATTGATCCGTTCTCGCGTAGAATGTTGTGTATTTATTGTTTCTTGCTCGACTAACAGAGCACACTCTCTGTATGATGTTTTCGAACATATTTTAAGCAGCCGTGGAAGCATTGTAGCCATGATTTACTGAAGTCCACAATCGCATGTCTCATCGTTGGGGTTTCAGTTTGGTGCGGATTATTGATTCAGGTTACCTTTTTAGTGTCCTTTTTTTGTTAAAATTTAACTTGCTGGACAATGAGTAAAAGATTTATTATGATGAATGTATCTTATTTGTTCCCCAAAATAATTTTCATAAACGATTTTTTTTTCTTGCTTTAATGCATTTTCCCTTTGACCCGTTTGTCATATCATATTACACTTTTTATTAAAACGTATTCAATGCCTATTTATCGAGGTTAATAACTCGAAGAGCGGCTTTATAAGTTATATTGAAAGTTATATTTATCAGCTTACATAATTGCAAAGGTCACACAAAAAATAGAAATCAAAGATGGAAAAGAAATCTTCAGTGGGAAGGTTTTGAAGTTGTTGCTGTCGTTGTTGTCGAAGGGGTAGTTGGAACGACCTTAAATGTAATGTTCCAATTCGGCGTGGTTTTAAGAATGAATTCAAAATGTTCATGCCCAATTCTTCCAAAGATTTTTACGTTACCAACTAGTAAAAACACAAAGAAAAATAAATAAATATACTTAAATTGGTATAGGTTTACCGCCCCACTCGAAATTAACGTATTTCCATTGATCAAACGAAGGTATAATTTGATCAGCTCCCTAAAAAAGGGTTCAGATTAACTAAGTTAAAAGTGAACACAATATAAGCAAAATTATATATCTACAAAAACACTTACATGAATTTGATGCGGAAAATTCAGATGTATATTAAGAGTGTCCTCCATTTCGACATTTTGAAAGCAAGAAAACAACGTGTCATCGCAATTCATCGACGTGCTTTACAAAAATAATGAAACTTATTTTAAACTTACATTTCCTTGCAACTTACGATGAGCAATTCTAAAAGTGATCAGATAAATGGCATGCCAAAATTAACATACCAAACAGAAAGTAAAAAAGTATTATTTTCATAATTTATCAATTTAAAAATTCTGCTACTTCATATGACAATGCGAATTTATAGTAAATTTCTCAAGCCAATCAACAATCATGCCTCTAAATTATTCACATTATTACGCAATAAAAAAATTAACGCGTTAATTTTTTATATATTGAAATCAGAAGACTTCCACATTTTTCATTCACCATAAATAAAATACGGGCATAATACATGCTTCGTTTATGTTGATTACAAGGAAAGCTCGAATGTTTGAAAATTTATTTCAAGGAAGCATATTTAAAATATCAAAATGACTTTTATTGCATACAAATTTCCAATATAAAAATGTGTTGTATTTATGCTTACTCGACTAACATAGCATACTGCCAGTTTGGCTAGTATTTTTGGCCCGCGTTTAGGATAGGGCCTTTCAATGGCCGCCATTTCTCGTTTGCCAAACTTTAAATGCTTCGTGGGTTAAATTGGCCTTTCTTGAAATTTTACATTGATGATACTTCTTTTTTCTTCTTAACGTATTCTGCATTTATACGTATAATCGTTACGTCCTGTAACAGGTTTTTTTATTGTAAATTTTAATGCTGAAAGTTTTGGTCCTCGTGACCTTAATAAAGCGGATAGTATTATAATTATTATTATTGATGTATTCGAAAATATTTTATGCAGCCGAAGAAGGATTGCAGCCATGATTTACGGAGGCTAAAATCGCATGTCTCATCGTTGGAGATTTGTTTTGGCGCTTATTTTGATTCAAGTTTCCTCTTTTGTTAAGACGTAGTTGGTTTCTGCCCTTTAAATACATTTATAAACGGCTTTTATTAGTTTGTTATAAATTAATCTGTCGAAATCAGCATGTTAAATTCAATAAAGGATAATTTACACTTAGGGTGACTGCTGCTAGCGGAGCTGTGCAATCGTCGACTGTCTGAGCTACTACACGCAATGACGCATTAATTACAAGAATCCTTATTCGCATACACACATACCCATTTCATTTCGTCATGGTTCCAAAATCACGCCATGCCATTAAAACTTTGTGTGATTGATCCCACGATGGCGAACGAAGATCCTAGAAAAAATACTACGGCGTCCGTATTTCAAATGAAGTCAATGATCCGTTCTCGCGTAAAAATGTGTTGTATTGTTTATTGCTCGACTAACAAAGCATACTTTCAGTGTGATTGTTTTTAAAATATTTTTAGCAGCCGTTGAAGGATTGTAGCCATGATTTACTGAAGCTTAAATCGCATGTCTCATCGTTGGGGTTTAATTTTGGCGCTTATTCTTGATTCAAGTTTCCTATTTTGTAAAAACGTTGTTAGTTTTAGCCCTTTAAATACATTAATAAAGGACTTTGTTTTACTGATTTATTTTTCGAAATCAGTATTTTAAATTCAATTAAGGATTATTTACGCTTGATGTGAATTCTGCTAGCGAAGCCTGTGCAATCGTCGACTGTCTGAGCTACTACACGCAATGACGCATTAATAACAAGAATCTTAATTCGTATACACACAAACCCATTTAATTTAATCATTGTTCCAAAATAACGCCTTTTTTTGTTAAAATGCATTTTGTGTTTACACTTTAAATACATTAATAAAGTTTTTTTTTGTTTCTCGATGTATACGAAAGTTATTGCTTCCTTCTCGACCGTCAAAAAAAATTTCCTTTGTATCCAAGGACTGTGAAACATCTAAAGCCGTAAATCACCCGATCTACAACCACCGTGCTCCTCTGTAATAGAATTTTATGGAGGGTAGAATTCACCCTGAATGGAGAATAGGCGAATAGTCTATAATACCGGTGTAACTCTAAAAGCCAATTGAGACCCTTAACGAATAAGACACGTGCAGCAACGATAGTTCGTATTCAAAAGTGTAACGTATGATATACGTTAATATAGTAAAACACAATTAATGATTAGAGTTAGCAATCACCACAACCTCTTAAAACCATGGCTATGGGCTTTCCTTATCAGCGGCTCATCCGTTTCGATCAAACTCAGATGGGTATTTGGTACATTCTCTTAAAAGCGGATTTGTTTTCTTAAAAAAGCCGAGCTGAGCCAAACCGACAAAATCCTCTGGTGCCGACGTTATTGCCTGCTCGGTTGTATATATGTTTTGCGTTTCAGTCTGAATCCAAACTAACCAAGGGTCAAACTTTGAAAGAGAACTGGTGCAAGACCTGCGTAACAAACTCAGCTTAAAATCTTAGACAACGCAATAATATTCGCAAAAAAAATAGCAGGAGGGAGACGAAAAAACATATCGTTTCTGTCCTTTTTTCAATCGGAGCAAGTTACACAAATAAATAAAGTTCACCCCCGCAATGATGACCTACAGCCAAAAACTGCAACTCCCACTTTATGCATACATAACGCTTACAGAATCTGAGAACCCCTTTTACCGTCGAACGTCTCTTGGCTGATTAAAATCTTTGGTAAAGTAGTGCACCATTACGATAATGTACCGGTTGCCGCGTTATGTCAGCGGGAGAGGGCCGACGATGTCGATGCCGATGCGTTCTCTTGGGGGATTAAACAGGCATTGGTCGAAGCGGAGCAAGTGGGTTTGCGTTTTGGCCCTTGAACCGTGCGCACGGGGTTTCACGTACTGCAGAACGTGTTCACGGCATCTCGGATATTTGGGCACCACTAGCGATGAGTAATTATGTTTTCCATCTTGCGTTCTTTTGGAAGTCTAGTTGCTTGTGGACGTCAGAGATCACATGGTTTACAAGGAAGCCAGGGATTACTACTCGCTCACGTTGGGAGCGCTCGTGTTGAAAAATGACGACATCGTTCCGAATCGACAAGCAGGACCATTCATGCCAGAAGGCTTGCGAGGTTCATCTCGGTTGCTGACAGTTTCCGGCTGTTTTGTCAGACGCGGTCGTTGATGATAGCAATGTCGGGATATATGTGTCGATGATCATTTATACTACGTAGGTTCGCTGAAAAACACCGCGAAGACAGTTCGGGCATGTCAGGTTTGCATTAGAGTGGGTCGGCGGTTATATGAGTTTTCCGAAGCGGAAATGGATTTCAAAATTTTAGCTCCTCGTACCATCGGGCTAAGGATCTGTCGGAGTCTTTTATTGAAGTTTCCTACGTGAGTGCGCGATGTTTGGTCTTAATGACAAACTTGCGGAAAGTAGATATGGACGGCATTGCTTCGTGAACGACAATATGGCGAAGAGTTCTCGGGAGGTGGAACTTTTCTGTCGCATTTGGCGGCCCAGTATTTTACTGGCGTATGCGATGACCCGTTCGGACCCGTTGGTATCAACATGGGATAGTACCGCGCTGATGGCGGTGTCGCTTGCATCGGTGTTTAGGATAAATTGTGGGGCCTCAGCGTCAAAGTCGAGCAAGGTTAGCATATAACCTTCGCAGAGTGCCAGCTTGGCGAAGGCGTCGTCATGTTCCGGGGACCAAAGGAATGCTTCTAGGCCTCTTTTTCGGTGAGTTTGTGTAAGGTTGCGATCTTGGCATACCCTTTTATAAACTTCTTATAGTAGTTGGTTTGACCAAGGAAGCTTCTCATGTCCGTTTGAGTCTGGGGACGTTGCTAGTCTTTGACGTCTTGGACGCGATCATTTGTTATTTCAAGGCCATTTTTAGAGATAATATGGCCGCGACATTTAAACGATTTCTGGAGAAAACAGCACTTTTTAGAATAAGCATAAGTCTTGCTTCTTCGAACTGTGTAAAAAAGGCGTTGAGGTTTCAGTTGTGGTCCATTACTGTTTGACAAAAGAGAATGACGTCATCTAGGTAGATCAAAAACTTCTTGGAGAATAGACCGTGTAGCACGGTTACCGCCAGCATTGCGCAAACCGAAAGGCATGGGATCAAACTCGTGTAGCCTACTTGGAAAGATTAAAGCCATGTTCTCATGATCCTTCGGGGCGACCTCGACTTGCCAATAACCTAATTTAAGGTCGATAGTGGAGAAAAATTGTGTATGCCCTAACGCGTCAAGTGTGCGTCTTTTTTTGTAACGGCGTTGAGGCGGCGATATTTCATACAGAGGCAAATCTTGCAATCTTTCTTCGGGATCATAGTAATAGGGGAAGCCCAAGGGTATTTTGACGGTCGTATGACCTTTTCTTTGAGCATAGCATCGATCATTTTGTCCAGTTCGTCGTGAAGTTGAAAAGTAATCCGTCAGGGTGGTTGACAAATCGGCTAAGCATCGTCTGTCTCTTTCTTGTGGCGGATAATTGAAGTGCAATTTCGAAGTGCAATTCGTCTCAGACGAAAATGTTTTTGTAGCCTTGGAGCAGCTTTTTGAGCGTAGAATTCGAGACAATTGTGTCAACGTTGGTCTCGGGGAAATATATCGCGGCGTAAACCTGTCTGCAAATATTTTAATCTTGGTGCACCTCTGGTTTCGTTTACGGTTATGGTGTTTTCGCTGATAGATAAATAGCGTTTTTGTGGCAGTCTATGACAACTCTGTGTTCGAGAATGAAGTCCATTCCAAGTACCAGGCGGGTGTTGTGGTGGTGACCGCCCATGAAAACCGTGATTTCGTATGTTCCGTTAATTGACATCATCTGTTTATCCGCTGTTAGCACGAGGGGTTTGCGTTCCAAAAATGGGAAAGTCGCGCAGATGGATGCAGGGAAAAAAGTAGGGTTGATAAATTAGCAGATGGTGTTACATACGATTTAACCCATTCTGCTGATGCCATGTTTATATCACAAACACAATGACAAAACATTGTACACTACTCGATAGAATTTTAGCAGGGCAACATTTTAACACGAGTGTCAAGCCTGTGGCATCATTACAGTTGAAATGGAAAGCATTGAAGGGCATTATTATTCTCGTAGTTTACAGGCAATTCAATTTAACAATCCTTTATTCGCACAATCCGCACCTATTGTCTTTCTATAAAAAAAATCACAAAGCCGACGTATTTTGCATTTTGAGAAAGTAAAAGTTATTCATACAGCTAACGTTTTTAACATATATATTGTAATTTTTGACATGGTTGATTACAGTCGATTTAACCATTCCAGCATATGCCATCCTCCTATTACATGTGCAATGCCGACACATTATATACTTCAAAATAGACTTTTAGTAGGGCAACATTTAATCACGAGGGTAGATCCTGTGGCATAATAACAGCTGAAATAGTAAAAATGTAAAAAAAAAATTATTATCGTTGTTTACATGCAATTAAACTTTCTAACAAAATCATGTTTCATTCGCAACTACAATCTGTACCTATTGTCTATCGATAAACAGAAATCACAAAATTGACCTTTTTCGCATTCGTAGACATTAAACGTCATGCCCCGATGACGCACATGCACTCCAACGTCCACCACAACCGCCACCACCGACACAGCAACAACAACAGACATCCTGCGACCACATCATTGGACGGGCCGGTGATGCGCCCGCTGCTCTAAGCTTGATGCTGGCATAAGGCTGCTGCGCGTAACAGCGGGATCTTACCACACTCCGAGTAACCTCGAAGCTTCACGTTCACTGCGTCTTTGGGTTTCGTAGGGCCCATTGAATCGCATGCATGTTTAACGCCTTGGTCCGTGTTGGTTTTTTCAGTTGGCTATTAAGCTCCAAACAAATGCCTTAAAGCCACACCTGCAACACACATTCGAGTGAACGAGCGTGCACAACAGACGCGCACCCGAAAGCACGTATAGCGGAATACGCCTACGATCCACTCTACCAACTGCAAGCCACTTTGCCCGCTAGGACGGACAATACCGAGACGCGGAACCCACAAAAGCAGTCACCGCACTTCCCGAACGCTACCCCAGCTAGCCTACTAGCCAGCTATCGGGTGAGCGAACACGCTTCTTTATCCAGCCTGTTAAGCTCAGCCCTCACCGTTAATCCTTTTTCCGAGGTTACGGATTTAATATGCCGACGTTCCTTACCGACATTATTCCAGTGCCCAGAGACTGTTCACCTCTGAGACCTGATGGGAATATGGATACGGATTACCACGAAAACATTAATGCCCCCCTAGGATTTTCAAATGCGAACACGAGCGTTCCGGAAACTACGAGAGGAGTTGTGCTTTACAAAGGCGATAACCTTATCTTCGGGCAACCCGATTCCAAAGGTTGAAGCCATCTTTACAAAAAAAACTCTTACCGGAACTCTCACCGACGTCTCCGAGTTCAGTTTCGTTTCCGCACCTGGCAGTGCCCAGCCGAATGGCCAGACACCGCCTATCTCCGTGGGGAGGGTCGAGAATATTAACCCGATTCTTTTTTGCTCCGGGGGGCTTGAAAGAAAATAAGGACAGAAGAAATCTTGTTAATCCATTTATGCGCGTCACTAATTTGATGACGAGGCAACGACTTTTCTTGGGAAATAGGAAGCAGGCAGCAGCTTGGCCACGAAGACGAAACGTCTATAGGTTTCGCCGGCATAAACTGTTTACAAAAGACGAAAGTTTGATCCAGTCGTCGAATCCGCAGCAGCAGAGCTAAGGGTCCGCCATTTGTCGGGCTTATTTACAGAAAGCGCAGTTCTCAACCTTGGCGTCGGTGACACGGCTTTGTGCCTAATATTACTGAACCAACTCGTCTCCCTCAGGCCAGACTTTGTTATGCTGAACTTGCTGGATTTCCTGGTAGTGACGAAATGTTTGTTCAGGTTGTCGCTATTGATATGCACACAGTCTGTTTGACCGCAGATGGCTGCGTATTCTCATTTGGTTGCAATGACGAGGGCGCACTCGGCCGACAATCGACTAACACTGAGACGAATGACGGCCCTTGCTGGGTCGCCTTCACTGATTTAGGAATAACGATAAGGATGGTTTCTGCGGTTGACAGTAACAGTGCATTCCTTTGATAACGAAGGCCGTTTTTGGCTATGGGGCACATCCTGCGGTTCCAACAGAGCTATTGGACTTAAAAAACGGGCGAAATTTGTCGAGGCCCGGTACTCTTATCTAGTACGTCGGAATCATCAAAGATCCTGAATATCGCCTCGGGAGAGGACCACATTGTGTGCATCACGGAAGACGGGCGCTTTTTGACAATAGGCTGTGGTGAACAGGGGCAGTTGAAACGAATCGCCGAGAGAATTGCAAAGGACAGCGTAATGGTCCAGATCTGCTGTTGCCCCCTGGAGAGTGTCGGATTGAAGGTGCGTGTCGTTCTGTCGACGTCTCGGCTGGTGGCTTCTCGACCGTGGCCTGGTGTCTTACAACCGGAACGATCTACGTATGTGACTCGAACAACTATTGCCAGCTGGCACTAGGCAAAAATGTGTAACGTGACGAAATGGTAGACATTTAAAAAAAATATTTATTCTCCAAGTATACAGGAAATTAAATTTAAAAAGAAACCATCCTTCATTCGCAAGTACCGCGCTCAATGGATCCGAATAATGGTTCCATAGAACTTTCCGAGGCTATGCTTGCACAAGAAAATGGACATTAAATTCGTATTAGAATCCATGGCCCGCTTCGCAATCCGACATTGGCGAGCATGCCAGGATTGGAACCTGGAACGTTGCGTTCCAGTTCTTTATCAGCTTTCGAAACTTGGTAAATGATCTGAGGGTTCGACCGCTGGCCGCGAAGGTCACAGCGGTACCTGACAACCCGGAGCTGAGCACAATGCCTCTACCGACGTTTCATTTCCGATTTTGCCGAGATGGCATTGCCGTAAACCCCTTTCCAGACATAACCGAAGCCCTGTAGAAAAATAACATTTCGTCATTGGATGCTAGCAATTTGAGCGTCGTTGCTTCTATTTCTCTTCATTCCTACCGAGTCCCTCCTTTAAAAGTTGCAAACGTAAAGACAGAAAAAAGAAAACACGAGTCCGAGAAAAAAACCAGCAATAGAATCGTTCGTCTCAATGGTAATTCGACCCTAAAGGTTCTGGCGCTATCTTCTACACAAGCAAGCGTAGAGGACGACAAAGCAAAGTGTTTTGCAGTCGCCGCACAATTGCGTCAGAAAAAGTACGCTTATTAAAAGCATAAAGGAAATATAACCTTGCTTAAACATATTTTCTTTTGTTTTATGTATTTGTAAATAAAATAATAAATGTTCCTAAGATAAAGGATACCCTGCAGTGAATTTAAACGACGTTTTTATTCATATCACACGCACGAAATGTTGGTGTTTTCTCAATTGAATCGCTGCGTACCATGTCGGTGCCTACGCGGGCTAAGAAACGAATTGATCTTATTGTTAATCTTTAATTCAGTCAATAATAAAACGTTTACTTTACAGTTTTTGTTCACCAACCCCTCAAGTAAATGAGTTCGTTGACCAACTTGCGTGTTCATTGAACTCTCGGATTCTCATAAGCGTTGTTGTCGTCAGAAAAAAACTCATGGAACTGATTCGAAACTCTTTTTCCACTCATTATCCTCATTATTGCCCGGCTTTCAGTAAAGGGTTTTTTCAGTTTGTCTAAGACCCTTTTTACAACGTAATCCCTCAACCGGAATAGTATGCCTCAGAGGCTTTACGCTACTCGAGAACACGCAAATATGCCACATTCGTTAATCCCACGGAGTACGGTTCATCTCTGGCCATTTCAATTGTTCTTCCGTCTGACTGGGCTATTGCCAATGTTTTCTTCTCGAAATGTCAGCATTTAGTCCTTTGATAATAATTTATGTTACGATAGCTGTGAATTCTTAGAACCTCACATTAAGGTGCACAAAGTAGGGACGTTTACCTTGAAGCTAAACTTTCGTTTATTTTTCTCCAAGATATTCGCAATCTGATCAATTGGCTTTGCAGTGATTTCGATTCTGGCATGCGGCGATTGAATACTCAGAAGACGTCCGCTTCGACCAATGAGGTCGATCCCCCCTGGCCGATCGCGTGATGAAGCTTGTAATGACTTGATGAAGAGTTTTCATGACTTGTTGCAGCTGTCGATGTTCTCCTCCTTGGATTCAACGAAGGCAACCGCGACGTCATCTTCACCAGGCACTGCCAATTTCAACAAGCGAATTGAATAACAAGCTGGCACATGATGCCACCGACTTACCCTACAGCGGCGTCCTGGTTGCTAAGACGGAGGCCGCAAAGGGTTAGCAACCAGCATCTTGCTTTGTTCTTTGTGGAATAGCTATGAAAGCGAATCATTGTGTACTTGGTCTGTCTTTCTCATAGACGTTTATAGCGACCAATCATCTGCGGGCTATGACGACGAGCCGCCCCTGACGGGCATCGAAAATACCCTCGTTGTATCGGCAACGATGACGACGACGACAACGCGTGCAGTGTCCGACCGAGCAGATAGACGGGAACCAAAGGCTGTTTCCTTTAAACGGTTTCGTCGCCTGTCCATGCTGCCCGTTAATTTAAGCGCACCACCGAGGCCTATGAAGCCTTGAAGGTAGTTCGAGCCGCAGTAAATCAACGTGACCTCGCAGACTAAGAGCTCTGAGTTATTGCTGCACCCTCGGCACACTTTGGCGGCCTTAAGACGTAATTTGTAGGGTAAGATTTTCTTTGATCTCTCATCATATTCACAAGCCCTCTTGTTGCAACTACCAACTTGCGAAAACAGCAGTCGTAGCCTCCAAGTCAGCCAAAAACCGACAGACACGTCGAGTTAGAAACGAATGAAACGTGTCGGAGTGGGACTCGACCGGTGCCGATGAGACCACCTTCCCCACCATTTCGACTATGAAGACCGAGAAGACTGGCGGCGGCGGAGGCGGCAGCGGCCGAAATACCATTTCACCTTACCTGGGGGTTCTACGAAAAATGGAGTTAGCCATCTTCGTTTATTCGATGGTCCGGCTGTAAACATCATTATTTCATCTCGATTAAGCCGGTGAGAAACCAAATACGAAAGGTACGCATGATGACCGGCTTTATTAATTTGGGGTTGGTTTTCGGAAAGGTCGGTGCAAAGATGGATCTGCAGTCGCCAGTTCCGTTGTTATTTCAGACATTTAACCTGCCAGGCGGTTTTGCATGTAATTAAACTACTTGCCAAACGGTCAAATGTGTGAGGAATAGTCCGCCTGAACGAGTAAACGCCAATACATCCTCGCAATATCCTTGACTTTCAGCAGTTTCGCGTCTTTCCTGGAACCCGTAATCATTCGACGCAACTCTTCCTAGCTCTACACTTTTTAGCATGCTTTATTGTATTCAACCGAAAAAAGGAGGACGTTAATTTCTTAGTTATCGTTGTTATAGTTGTATTTAAGAGGTTAGTTATTTTATCACATGTGTGTTATTTTGTTTGCATTGAAGAGGACCAATTGTCGTGATTCGTAGAACGACGATTACTTAACCCGCTATACCTTTTTTGACATACGCGTTTGAACAGGATAATGAAAGAGAAAGCAAACAAAGTATCATCAAGATTGTTTTCTTTATTAAATTATACACAGGCAATAAGTTAAGTCGGCGCTCGATCGTTCGTGGGCAGAATTTGGTGTGTGTGTGTTTAAACAAAAGGGGGCTATTAAGGTTACTACAAGGCTCTCCCCTTAGACTCTTCGTCGACAAGGGGAAGAGATACAATAAGGATGGCTGGTTAGGACGCAAGTAAACAGACTGTTTATTAACCGGCAACGTTTTTTTTTAAGATGCGGGGATGTGCGGCTTACGCGGCCGCTTCGTGTACAGGTGGTCGTCAATGCGTCAGGCGGCTCCGGACTGAATAAGGCAGGGGCATGAGAAGTTGGCGCAATAGATTTTCCTGGGGAAATCGAGTTGTTAAGTTGGCCAGTCAGTTAAGGCGGATCACAAATTTGAACAGTATTGAAAAAGGGTTTCTCGGCGAAAGCATTCTTAAGTCGATAAATTAAGATCGTTTCATGGCGTCCATTCATAGATATTTTAAACGTTTTATCTGAAAAACAAAGTACCGGAAAAGGACGATTATATGGTGGTTCAAGAAAACGACGGACTCGATCACAACGGAGACAAACGTTGGTGCTCTTTTGCAGTTGTGGGTTGACCTGGGAGCCTCACCTCTAGGGTCTGGTTTTTTGAGGCCGAACGCTCCAAACAAACTCACCCGGAGAGCGAATAGTTGAACCGTTGACCAATTCTGCCGGGCAGGAGTCGACGTCGGGTTTTAAAGTAAGAGGAAAATTGTCTACCAAATGTTCTTGGTCATCTTGAGCGATGTGGGCGAACTTAAGTGTTCAATGAAGGTGCTCAACCATCCCATTAGCCGCGGGATGGTAAGACATTTTGAGGATACGCTCGCACACAAGAAATTGGTCTTTTGGAAAAGCGTTGATTCAAATTGTACCCCTCGGTTGTCAAACGACGCGGAGATTCGAAGCACGCCACTAAGTTATGCAGGTAGCCGAGAACAACCGTTTCTGCGCCGATTTCCGCTTGCGGTATAACTTCGCACCGACGGGTGAAGCGATCTACTCAAGTCAGCAAGTATGGGAAACCCCTGGACGAGGGCAACCGGCCGACTAAATCCACATAAACGTATCTAAACCGTTCGTCGCGTGTATCGAACGTTCCGATCGGTGCCCTGGTGTGACGATTGACTATTACTTGTTGACAACCGAAGGCATGCCCGCGTCTACAGGAAGACGTCCCTTTCAAATCCCTTCTACGAAAACCTTTCAGCCACTAGTCGGGTGGTTGCGCGAATACCATGGTGCGAGAGACCATGAACCATTTCGAAAACTTGGCGCCGCATGCATTGCGGAACTAGCGGGCGAGGGGAAGCTTTGGTGTTGTCTCAGAGCAAAGAACGCTGAGACCGCGGGAGAGTATAGGTTTATAAAGGCTGTGTCGTCGGGCCCAATTCGAATAACTTCGTGTTGCTGGGCGTCAGACATTTCCTCGTAGTCGATACCATTAGCGAGCTGCAGACTGTTCAACTCGATGCGCGAAAGGGCGTCGGCAACCTCATTATCTGCGCCGCAGATATGACGGAATTCCAGGTCGAACTGGGAGAGGAAATCGAGTTGTCGGATCTCGCGTTCGTTGTAGCAAGAAAGTAGGAGGCCATGGCATGAATCAACGGCTTGTGGTCCGTGAAAATTAGAATGCGGTCACCTTCCGCAAAATGGCGAAAATGCTTTACGCTTAGGTAAGCCGCCAATAATTCACGACCGAAGGTGCTTTATCGGCGTTCCGGTGGTTATAAAAGCTTCGAAAATAAACGCTAGTGGTTTTCGCCGAAGCTCGTTCCCTTGTGTTTGTACAGCGCCGACTGCAGTGTTCGAAGCATCTACATCAAAGAAGGTTTGGCATCAAAGCTAGAATGAACCAATAAGGTCGCAACAGCGAGACTAGCCTTCAACTTCTGGAAGGCTGCACTCGGTTCTGGTGACATTTTATACTCACCGTTTCCGCTGGAGGTCAGAAGTGTTAACAGCGTGGCCATCTCGGCAAAACGTCAGTAAAAATGAAGCATCCCGAAGAATTGTCCAAGCTGACGCTTTGTGCTGGGCTCCGGGTATTAGGCAACCACGGTTTCCTTCGAACCTTCAAATAATTTACCAAGTGACCCAGTAAACTTACTTCGGTTCGGCCAAAATGGCATTTCTCGGGGTTCACCACGAGCCCATGTTCATCCAGGCGCCGAAGGACCACTTCCAAATGTCGCAGGTTCTCTTCTTCGTTTTTGCTGGCTATACAAATTCCATCGATATAAGCGCAACAGAGATCGAAACCGCGAAGAATTGAGTCGATGAAGGTTTGAATGGTTTGCGAAGCGTTTCTAAGCCCAAACAGCATCCGTAAGAATTTGAATGTTCCAAAGAGAGTGGTGATTGCCGTTTTCGGGATGTCTGCAAGGGCGCAAGTACATGGAAAACGGCAGCTTATTGCTTTGGACCCGAACCACTGATGATACCAGCAGAGCTTGTCGTCTTGTTGCTTGTTTTTCCGGCCATCGGTGGCTTTCGTAAACGTTGCGAGCGGTCCTTGTTCTCAAGCAAGTAACGCAACTCTTGAAGCTCGTCGTAAGTGAGTGTCTGCGGGTTTTTTTTACAGCGGCAACTGCTATATGACCAAAGTGCGGTCAGCGTACTCGCCTAACTTTACCAGCAGAAGCGTAGGTAGGACGGTTGCCATAGAAACTCTGACGACCGGGGGAAGATTTTGGGTTAACAAGTGCCGAATGATACATTCCCTGACGTCTTGATTCACCGACAAGTCTTCGACGCGCTGCAGCAGTTGCGAATGTCTCTCGTTACTAAATTCCTCTTCATTAAACAGAGCATTGTAGCGCTGTGTACTTGTTATCGCAGTCTGCCGAATGAGAGCTGTATGAAGCACAGTGTATGGGCTCTCTGCCGGTTTCTTTCCATGGTAATGTGGCGTTAACCGGCAACCAGATCCTCCGTTAGTCACGACAAGACGTAATGAAACTTGGTTTTCTCAGCGACAATTAATTTCGCCAGAAACTGGGATTCCACGACGGAAACCCATGCCTCTATATCGATCTTCCACGGAGGTTACTGCTAAAACTACTCACAGCCATGTCATATACTTTGTCGTCTTAATTGTTAGTTATCACGCAAACCTTTTATTTGTAGACAAATTTGTATTAAGCCTGTTAACAATTATAATAATAATTGTAGTGGCTTTATTAAACTCACGAGGACCAAAACGTCAGCACTTTATAACATTTCGAATCACGGAATAAAAAGTGCTCCCGTTCATACAATTTGGACACACCAATAACAAGAATTGAATGAATCATCAGTCCTTTTTGCGATCGTTAAATATCTTCGCGTTTTGTTTTCAGAGTTAAAGAAGTGAATGTATTACACATCAACTCTCATAATTGATCATGCAACATTTATAACAAAAATTTTAATGTTTTTGGTGTCCAATACATAGATATTGCTGTTTTCGTTGTTCAGTTGCAGTGAAGGTTTATTTGCAATCAGAAAGATTATCAGCAAGAACAAGGGTTACAAACGTAGACGTCTAGACGAGGCGGCGCCATCACCTGCACATAACAGCCAGTACCTTTCGAAAAAGCCAAACGAACCCTCTCGCAGTAATGCAATGCTTCGAATACAGGTACATCTTCATAAGTAATGTGGTCGTAAACCTTAAGCTTAACTAATTTGATCAGCAATATTAGTACACTGTGGTAGCCTTCACAGCCTCCACGTGCAGCCACGTAGTATAGAATATTCTTTAAACGCGCGGGACAATAGTCAACATAGTTAAAGACACTGTTATAGTTAACGCTAGCAACAACCACATCCACCTGGGGCAGCAGCTTCGATGGCATGCGGTAGTCGACCGGCGATTTCAAATCCAGATTTTTGAATATCCGCGCATTTTGTCTCTTAGAGATAGATCTTAAGTGAAACACGGATCTGAAATAACAGATATTTTGAAATTGTTCACATATAACACAAACACTCTGGAATGTAGGATTCTTGAATAATAGTAATTAGCCATGGAAATTAGGATAATTGATACCTGGAATTAAACGGTCGCGCAATTTCGTGTCTAATTGAACTTCAAAGTAGCATTTTGCGGCCTGAGTCTGAAGTAAAAGTATAAAATTTCGGATGCTTTTGTCGTATGCAATTTGCTTCGTTCAGCAACTTCAAAAGCTATAGGTTAAACATGCTGAATAATAACTTCATGGATCTTGGCGAGTCTCATTTTAATGGGAATATCTGGAAAAAGTAAGTTCTTCACCAAATCATAAGCATCTTTATCAATAACGTTCTGAAAATAAGCAGTTTCTTTTCTTCGTCGAGATTATCTTTTGTCATCGACTAAATTCCAAAACGCTCAATGCAGTCCGACACTTCTCGTGAAGTTGTATTAACTGATAAGGATTCGTGGTTCGTTTTTGAAATAGTTACGACGCCAAATGTCTCAGGCTCGTATGGAGGGTTGAATTAACCCTGGATATAGAAAAGACGAAGTGTCTGTAATATTAGTATCACCCAAATGGCCAACAGGAATGAGAACACGCGCAGCCACGTCGTTTAGTATATTCTTAAAAGTGCAGTAAAATAGTCAGCAAAGTACAACACAATTTTAAAGTAAACGTTAGCAACCCTCACAAAGTTATCGGAGCAGAACAGTTGTATCATTAGTTGGAGAGGTCGTCGTGAATTATTGGTCAGTATTTTCTTTCAACTGTCTTTATTGTTGCAAAAGTTTTCTCTGTTGTTAAAAACGGTTTTTTAGACAAAGTTAATTTCTTGGAAGTTGCTAAGAACGTTTTGGTTGTAATTGCATTAATGGAAGTAGTCCTCGAAGTATAAGTAGTTGTGAAAGTCATCTTTGTCAAATCACAATCGGAAGATGCTGTATCAGTTGTGGAAGTAGAATCGGCTGTGGATGAAGTAGTTACAGCTTTGGTCGAAGAAGTATTCGTAGTATCATTAGTAGGGTTAGCCGTTTTTTTCGTAAAAAAAAAAGACTCCACAAGTTATAGTTTCATCAGTTGTTGTGGAAGTTAAATCAGCAGTCGTCAATAAAGTATTTGTGATATGTGTCGTCTTGGAAGACGTGTTGGTCCGTAAGTATATTGTTAAGCAAAAGCAGCTGTTGAAGTCGTCGAAAAAGCAATAGCAGTCAAAGAAGCAGAACAGTTGTATCATTAGTTTGAAAAGTCCTCTTTTATTTTTCAGTAGTTTTTTTCAGCCGCCTTTGTTGTGGCAGCAGTTTCGAAAATCGTCTCGGATGTAAAAACAGGTATTTTAGAAAACGTTGTTTTCTTGGGAGTTGTTAAAGACGTCTAAGCAGTAATTGCCGTGATGGAAGTTGTCTTCGAAGCATCAGTAGTTGTTGAAGTCATCTTCGCAGTATCGAAATTGCAGGAAGCTGTATCAGTAGCGTGCGTTGTTGTGGAAGTAGTATTCAATGTTGTAAAAGTAGTATAAGTTGTTGTCGAGACGTATTTGTCGTATAATTAGTGTTGATAGTCTGTTAGAATAAGGGAACACTGCAGTAGAGAGGAATGTTACGGGCGCTTTGGAAAGACGGATCTTTACGGAATTGGAAAGAGCCCGTTGGTTGGGAAGTACGGAGATATCATTTTTAAGACAAATATTTAAAAAGAATAAGTCTTCATTGGAGTTGTTTAAGTACTGTTTTAAGTATAAGCAGTAATGTAAGTAGTCCTCGAAGAATCAATAATTATGGAAGTTATATTTGCGCATCAAAATCAATAGAAGTTGTTTAAGTCTTATCTGCAGTCGTTGCTAAAACATCAACAGTAATTTTATTGTATATGTCATTATTTTCGTATCAAACCTCATTGAACTAGTTGTAGTCTCATCATTAGTTGGATCAGAAGTTGTCGAAATATCAGTAATAGGTTCTTTCGCAGATATTATGAAGAAGATTTTATAATTTTATGGAAGTAGCAAAAGTGCATCATCCGGTGTAGAAGTTGGAGAGCATAGCCAGGCAACAAGAAAATTAGATTATGTTATCATAGCCTTCGAAGAGTGAACATTATTTGGTAAAAAATACAAGAATGGCATTTTACTAGAATAAATTAAGGTTTATCTGCGGCTTAAACCTAGTCAAACAAAGAAACAAGGGTCACAAACATTTACGATAAACGGTCTTAATCGCAAGATAGTGTTGAATGCAGAGGTGAATTTCAAGAAACCTCTATTCACGTCTTTGCTTCGTAATCGATTGAAGTGGTAGGGGTGTGCGAAAACGTCGCTACGGCTTCCAGAAGCTTCTATTGCATTTATTAAAAAACTAAAAACGATTCATCTAAGTTTTAAGCCCACTCTTTCGTTCTTTGGTTTTATAGCAGCATCTTTTGATTTCGAAGGCACACAAAGAATAATATTGTCCAGTCGAGTCAGCATTAGTGCAACCCATTTAACGCGAACACGGATAATAATAATAATAATAATAATTTTTACGCTTTATTAAGGTCACAAAGACCAGAACTTTCAGCATTTTAATGTTTAACAGGAGGTAACGAGGTAATGGCGGCCATAGAAGGCCTTGTCCATAACGCGCGCGAGACAGTTTCCGCCAAAAGTGTAAAGAGTGTAAAGAGTGAAGCTGCAACAACGAATTACCATATACGATTAATCAATAAATTAATCAATTTAACTGGTTGGACAATGCGTTTAAGAATAATCCATTATTATTACATCTTATTTGCTCGCTTCAATCGATTTTCGGATGATTCATTCCATAAAAAAGTTTATTTTTCTTTTGATAAATATAGTTTGCATGACTGAATCCAAGTGACGTTTAAAGCTTTAGAAGCAACGCTTTTTTGCGTTTATTTAAACGTCCCGTTTTACCCGATAGCCAATTGAAAAAACAGGTATGATTTAGCGCTCAATGCAAAGTGGCGCCGACCGGGTTTTGTTTTTTTTAAACGCTTTTTCGCGTTTTTTTTCTTTAGTCGTCAAAACTCGATTACAAACACGCAATTTAAACCAATGTTACTGTGGTGGTTGCTTACTCTTACTTTTAACTGTGTTTAACTATGCTGACTATTGTACCGCATTTTTTTCAGAATATTCTATACAACGTGCCTGCACGTGTTTTAAATTTTGTGAAAGTCTACCTAAGACAAATCGGTTCTACCGATAATACAGACAATTCGTCAATTCTATATTTAGGGTTTATTCAACCCTTCCTTACAAAACTACCACAGTATACTTATCTTAGTGATCAAATTTGTTAAGCTTAAGATTAACGACAACATTGCTTTTTTAGATATCCCGTATTTGCAGCATTGCATTTCAGCGCAAGGGTGTGCTTGCCTTATCGACAGGTACTGGCTGTGGTGTACAGGTAATGTCGCCGCCTCCTCTAGACGTCTACGTTTGTAACTCTTGTTCTTGCTGATAATCTCCATGACAGTCTAAGTTGAAACAAGTTTTTTTCTTTCTGATTGCCAATAATACTTCATTGCGACTGAACAACAAAAAACAGCAATATCTATGTATTGTAAACCAAACAATTTTTTTTTAAAATGTTGCAAGATTAATTATGAGAGGTTATGTGTAATACATTCACAATATTTAAAGATCGCAAAATAGGACTGATGATTCATTTAATACTTGGTATTGATGTGAGAGAACATTTTAATTCCGTCATTCAAAATGCTTTGAATGTGTCAAAACAGGCTACATACAAATTGGTCTACAAATCAAAGTTTTGCGCGATTACAAACGATTCAGACGAGAAAGTATCTCAAATGGCTCTCATGGGTTCAAGCAGTCATAGCGGTGGCAATTTTTCCAAGGAACTAATGAATTAATCTAGATAAAGTGCACCTTGATTGTTAATACGGGAAGTGTGAAATCGCTTTATCCCATCTATGTGTTTGAAACGTTTTGTACAAGTCAATGTATACAGAAGACTGCCAGTCGATTATTGGTATCACTGGCAAGGTATAAGTAATTATTGGCTTTTGTATTATGTTGATTCTCTGGGATTTTACCAGATTCCCAAGCATATTCTTGGTGTCGCAACGGGCAAACCATTATCGGTTTGAACGTCACTCAACAGCTCAAGTTCTAAATGAGTTTATATTCGTTGCCGGATGTTTAGTTCGAGTGGCAAGATCTGTTCTTAAAGTGCACCAGAGTGACTGGTCAAAATCGAGGTAACCGAAGATCCCATGTTTCATGAAGCGGAAGATATTTTCCTTTTGCTTACAAAACAATGGGTTTTGTGTAACATACTGACTCCAGTTTTCTTTTTCCAATAGGCAACTTCGAATAAGAACAGACGACTTGTAATGCATGCTATTCAGGTATGAGCAAAACATAACGCTACATGGTTCAAATTTATAATGTTATTTCAAAATTGAAAACAATAATACCTGCTCTGCATATCCTCCTTTCACTTAACACATTGTATGCTAATCGAAAAACCTTTAGCCAAAAAAAACATTTTCAGTTTGGTCTTAAGCCTTTGCTATGTTCACAGCACACGTACCCTTCATTAAAAACATGATATCAATACATTTTAAGTTTATATGTAATTTCACATTAAAACATAGTCATCCTTCTATCGCACGTACAATCCCTACCTTATGTTTATCGATCGAAACATTTGATGCAATGGAAGTCAAAGCCATGCATACTGATATCATGGTTCACATTGACATAGTATCGTAACCAAATACTTATCAAGTGTATAACAACAAGGGTATATTAAATCGTCAGTGTGGGAATCCGCGGTATAACTGGGTTCACGTGGGGCGGAGATAGGAGAGTGATTTTAAGGCACGGCTTCTAGGCGAAGGTCTGCTACTCTTACACTTTGAGATGGCGCCAGGCTTGGGCAACGAACAAAAGTTAATGGGAAAACTTTCGGCTGTCATAAAAGGTAAAGTATTACACTTAATCAAGGGTTGTAACATTACCCCCCTCTGCATAGGAAGCACTGTCTTTAGTCGGATTCCGGCACGAATGGCGTAGCGTTAGTATCCGCTGTAGCTAGTTGTCCTCAAAGAAAAGATTGAGTTATTGTGGTTCACCGTCACGAGAGAAGCACGGATGACGTAAAGGTTGGGTTGCAAGACCCGTTCGATGCGGTTAGTTTCTGTGTAGTCTTGGAGCAGCTGTTCGAGCGTAGACATCGAGACGATTATGTCAACGTTGGTCTCGGGGAAGGCTATCGCGGCGTTAACCTGTCTGCAAATATTTTAATCTTGGTGCACCTCTGGTTTCGTTGACGGTTTTGTAGAAAGTTTTGGTGTGTTTGCTGAAAGATAAATAGCCTTGTTGTTGCCATCTTTTACAACTCCGTGTTCGAGGATGACATTCATTCCGAGTACAAAGCTACAACCTAATTAAGGGCAACTAAAACACCGGGTGTTAAGGTGGTGACCGCTAATGAAACCCGTGAGATCGTATATCCCGTTGATTGACATCGGCTGTGTATCCGCTGTTAGCACGAGGGGTTTGTGGTCTGAAAATTGGAAGGTTGCGGAAATGGTTGCAGGGAAAAGGCATAAGTTGAAAAGTACGCAGGTGGCACCGGAATCCAGATTTCTCATGCGATTGATATAGCACAAAACCTCGACGGGACGTCACAGTTGCAATCGCCGAGCGGTTATGACCAGGCCGGTATTCAGACCGACGAAACTTTTGTCACAACCAAGGAAGATTTTCGTCGATTGCAAGGATAAGGGAACCATTACTCGGTCTGCGACCATGAGGCAGGAGTCGACAACGGACAATGAGACT
>JAPUBX010002062.1:0-50108 GCA_028672205.1 Proteocephalus fallax | reverse complement strand
GAAGGGCAATACAGGGTCGCTCAAGGTTCTTTCAAATTAAAATGAAAAATCTGTTTATTGAATGGTACACAACTTATGAATGATGAATGATTTATTAACCAACGTCGGGTCTTATGGTGAAATTAACGTATTTTCGACGCTTTTGATGATCATTAGTATTTATTTCTTGCGTAAACTGAACCTTGTATGAGTTCGTGGCAAAATCATCACACAGAATTCACTATTTAAGCAAATTTCATGTGAACGTCGCTCGGATGGCAAATTTTATGATTGTCTACAATATATTATTTATCAATTATTCATTTTGTACAAGCTTATATATAAATTGATAAACAGGTGATGACTATTCACATAAAATAGGGTTTAAATTTGAAACGAACGCTCTTTCTTAAGCCGATTAACTGGCTTTTTTGACGGCATGTTTTACGGGTTGCGTCCCCTCAAAATTTCGCTCTTCCCTATTGGCCGAATGATGTTTACCCAAAAACGTTCCGTCGAACAAATTGATCCCAATATGCCTCGGGACATATCAACTGCGAAAAAAACAATCTCGTGTCATTTTGGTAACATTAAGACTCATATCAGATTGGTTTTTTTAGGAATGGAGTTCGACCAAGTTACCAAAGCCATGAATGATCTCCAAGAAGACAACGAAACGTTGATGCTTCAGTCGAAGCTTCTGTACGCGGAACTCAGGTGGCTCTGTGACCAGTACACGACCTTGAGGCACGCGAATCCAGCCAAGCGGTTCATTGCAATCAGACGTATTGTACACACTGTCGTTCACGGCGACACGCTTCTCGAGGTGGAGTACGCATTTATTTTATTTTATCTGTCGATTTTACAATATCAACGACGCCTTGTATAATTTAATAAAGCGGTTGCGTGTTGTCAATCTTCAAATATTGACCATCCTATTTATAAATAAAATCGATCTCATTGGCCAACGAAAACACCAACCTCCTCTGCATTATCTACCAACACCCACACCCCATCCAGGGTTCAATCTTGCGCAAACGAGTCTTCGGAAGGAGCTACTTTTTGAGAGAGAAACTTCATAATTTATAGAAGCTGAAGCTCGCATGCATTGCTCAGCCAGACTGCCAAAAAACACCGACGCTGCAATTTCTCATTTATACGACCAAAACGTTTCCAGATACAAAATGATTTTTTTCTGTTTTTCCTTAGAGCTGCTCGCAGGCTGCTAAAATCTTCTTCGCCAGGCTAGCAGACGTCAAAACACTCCTACACACACCATTTCAAACGCTCAATCACATATTTTGCTGCACCATTAAACAAACTACTCGTTATAATGGATAATTTCAATCGCAGTTTTACATCTTCCTTTAAAGTATGAAAATCTGCCATAAATGATTGATTTTAAATTATTTATCGTGCTTTATCGCTGTTCCCATGAAGTCGAATGGAAATATTGTTATCATTTCCACTCAAAGAGAACTCGGGGGTTCCACCGAACGCCGCGTATTCGATTGCGAAACCTAAAATTTATCATCATTGACTGCGTGAGGCATTGAGTGTTGTTCGAGACTTCCTGATAAACGAGTCTAATTTTGTGGTTTTAGTCGAAATATTTTATTAATAAGTATTTTAGTGTAGATCATTTCATTAATTCTCTTACTTGAATGTATGAATTAAGAAGTAGAAGGTCGTCTAGTATCTCAGTTAAACAAACGTAATAGTTTCCTTAAGCCAACAATTACATATATGCCTTATTAGACGTTCTCGGATGTTACTTGTCCTAATAATGAACCAGAGATTTAATTTCTGAGAGCTTTCATACCAAAATCGATGTACCATTTAGTGGTTCCGTCTCAGCTGCGATGATGTCTAGTTCCCGAGTTTAAACAAGTGCAATTACGCAATTGGATTGGCTTAAGAACATAAACTGCATCATCGAACAACGTAGGCGTTTTAGGAAATCAAAGCGTTTGGATACTTTGCCAGAAGCTGCCGATTACTTTCTATGCTATTTTTCATAAGCGAACATGCTATTATGAACACATAAACCGTTGGTTTTTCCACACGCAAATGACAGTTAAGCACAACCACCCTGAACTAAGAGATTGGGTAACTCTTGCATGTTAACTCTAACCCATTTTGCTCTCAAAACCAAACTGAAAACCACCAAAGCAACTAGGCGACAAATACGTTAGCAACTACTAATAGCAACTAGTAGTGCATTTATGTAGATATAGAAATGTGATGTTTGTTCGAAGTGGGGTGGGTCGGGGGGCAAAGAAAGCTAATATTCGAGGGAGACGCAGCGGTTGTAGAAGAGGGGTCCTACTGGATCGTCTTGATGGAGTCCCAATGACGTTTAATGGCTTCCTAAAAGAATAATGAAGATGTGTTGGTCATGCTATAGTTTAAGAAACTGGCGTCCGCCGTAATGAGTTGTCGTGAGTTAATCAGGCAGTGAGAGGCGTGCAATTGTAAGCGCGACAACACCGTGGCATGCCAAGGGCATCAAAGGGAAAGTTACCCCTCTCGAACGCTGGTTCTTAATCAATCTTTTCCAGTTCACGCTTTGAGCGGCTTATGGCTTTCTGAAAATGAGCGGGTGTGAGGTTAATTAGTCGTGAGGGGTGGGGGCTTGTGGTCTTTCTTGGCGGCTGGCACAATCATCCATGGCGCACACTCGGCTTAGCATGCAATACAATTTATAATGACACGGCAATGTTCGTTTTGGTGTTGTCATGGCTTGCATCGGGTTATTCGTCAATGATCGGTGAATTACAACTTGCAGCATATTTATTCTAGAGGTGTGAATCCTTTGGCAATATCACTGCACCACAAGGACAAAAAGTGTTTGGATGGGGCTCCACGGATGCTTGCGTAATAGCTAGCACAGCTAATGAAGGTATCCAAGTGGTATTAAAAACGCATTATGTCAATAGCCGTACAATTTCACAAAGGATATATCTGAGGGAAAACACACCTTGTGGCGCACAATCTGCTCCTCGTGGAATTTGACCTCCTCCTCAAGATGGTCCTTCAGTTTTTCAAGCTGTTCTTTGTCCTGGAATAGTAAGCAACAACAATTAGACTACCAGCACTTAGGATAGCGTGCTACCACAACTAATTCGCGCCACAGGACAGAGTTGACCACCTGGTGGCGACCACAGATCAAGTAGGATGCCAAACAACATAAACAGAGCCGCTCCAACCTGAAAGGCATTTATAAATGAAATAAGTGGATACACAGAAGGCCTTACCTTACGATGAAAGTATTCCTCTTCCAAACCAGCATGGCGTTTGCCCATTGAACCGCCTGCATCGCGCACAGCACCACCTTTTCCACCACCCTAAACACAAAAGTAGACCAAGTTTCTTCAATTTCTTAGTTCAAGTGGCATTCCAGCAGTCATCTGTAAAAATCACCCCGAGAACACTCATGACAGCACCCTGAAGTCGTGTTATTATAGATCGGGAGACGTGTGAATAAATTTGCTTTCGATAGTTTTATTAACAGATGGGTCCTAATAATTTTGTAAATATGTTAAACAGTGTTCAAAAATATCGCAGACACGTTCCATAATGAATATAAAAACATGCCTTGAAATGAATAAACATTCGTTGCACGGGGTCATTTTGATCGAGAACAACGGTGAATATTGATGTGGGATAAAGAATAAATGTATTTACCTTGGAAACACCACGACCAAGGTCGTCGCCTTGATACATTCTGCAAAATCGAAATATAAAACACTACAGACATTAGATGGCGTACACAAAGACACAACATTAATCGATCAAAAAACAGGTCAAATAATTCATGCACAATCAAACAGAGGATAATTACCCGATTAGAGCAGGCTTCAATATATCAATGGGTGTAACAAAAACTTTGCGAATGGCTGTGAGTATAGCACTTAAAACGAAACGTTGCATTGTGTTGAGTGTGACGCTGTTCCAATTTTTGGATTCTGACCTAAGAAATATTAGACCCTCAGTGCTAGTAAATAGGATGGTCTCAATAGTATCATAAGTTGTTTAAGTATTCCTAGTAGTATCAGAAGTGTGTAAAGTTGTGTGAGTTGTTACAGTAGTGTTGGAGGTCGTCTAAGGCGTATCACGTCCTCATTGGCAGCCAACAACGAAAGATATTCTCATGATTAACAATGCTTTTCACGAAAACGTTTTTTCTTCTCTCAATTTATAAAAAAAACGCGGTGACATATAAAGAATTACCTTCTACACGAATTTACTAAAGGGATTTACATTTACATAAACTTGAATAGGCGGTATGAGAGTAGTAATTGAATCGACAAGCAGCGATGATTGTGTAGGTAGTGAAGTGGTGTTCGATAGAGAGAAAAGACAGACCACTTAAAATGGAGATTATGTTTAAAAGAACCCTTTTAACTAAGCCGGTCCAATTTACGCCCCTAACGTCCTCAATAGTTTATTTTTTAACCTTCGGAAATAAAATCGAATCAATGTGTTCCGTCTTATTTGTTAATCCTGAAAATCGTGGTGCATCGACGCCAAGTTTATTAACTTCTGTCGGTGAACGCCCACACTCATCAACAAAACATGCGGCAAGACACAATTTGTCCCTTAAGTGAGTAGTTACGATGATCCTTTGGGGAAAATGGGGTCGTCTTCACCCAATACAATTGCAAATAAACAAACTCTTTATCGCTTGATTCGAGAGAGTTGACAAAAAGTAAAGGACTGTCACAGAGAAAGAAAACGGCAAAAGGACAACAGGTGCGCAAGTGTCCACACCCGCAGTAGAGACAACTCGCCTTAAAGACTAGCAACGCTGCGACACCAAAGTTACTGAAATAAAACATCGGTTTGCTTTAATTTCTGAAATTGCGGCACACTCATGAAAATGCTGTTTTTGTCGTTATCGCCTGGCACACGCCCAGTAAACTCAAAAACGCCCATTGATCCAATGAGACGCGTCAACGCGGAAACCGGTGGCCAATAGGCTCTCAATTCGCTATTGTTTGAGATGAGGCTACAGGCTTCGTTATAGTGTGAAGTCGCCTTGAGAAAACACACTATCCCGTCTACGCTTAACCTTTCGCGAAGAAATTCCTCGAGCGAAAAATCTGGCAACCCAAAACTATCTTGGAAGTTTTTCGCTCGCAGAATCTCAAAGTTCATCGGTAACTTCACTGTTGTCATTTTAAATGAGCCGATTGACAATCGACATGAATCCGCTTACCTGAGAGCCAATAATTTCATACACGATAACTTAAGACAGGCACTTTTCAGAATGAACGCCATCAAAAAAGGCGTGTCTCGGAAACCTTCACCTCTCCCATGAAGGGATTATCAAGGATTCGATGAACAATCCCTTGGATGAAACGTTAAAAGAAGTCTACTTCCGGGGAATACGTTTCGAGGACATCTGGTTGTGTCCGTCTATACTATAAACTCTATAGGAAAAGAGTATTTATTTTCTTAAAGAAAGGTCGTGTTTCCAGTACCTTGCTATGTGCGTTTATTGTGACCATCAATCTATCTGTACAAGAAGAATGATACCTTTCAGACATTGGCAAACCTTAATTTTTAGATCAAACTTACGTTGAGAATTTGGGAGGGCGTTGAGTTTGCCGTAGGGCGGCAATGATGTTGCTGTCTTGATTTCTTAACCATCAATTCCGATTTGTTCCATTAACGAGTGTTAAGGCCAGCAAAATGCACCACAATGTATAGTAAAGTATGGTCTCTTGAGTGGGGCCTTCTCAGCACGTGAGTGCTTTTCTTGGAAACCAATCATCTGGTAGGATAATTGCCTCTCATTTTCCGGAGTTTACTTTATATGTAAACGTTTTATCTCGTAATGCCACGGCTTTTCTAGCCACACACGAATCGTCTGTCTGATAATCTGTGACCGTACGATTTCACCTATTGTCACCGAACGCAAAAAATCATTCGCATGGAGAATGCTCGTATCATTCGGCATGGAGAGATTTAGAACTTTTGCGGTTAGATACGCAGATTTGCACAAAACAGAATAAGGGTTTTGTTAGAGGCTGTCAAAATACCCCGCGCCAAATGCCCGAAACCGTAGTCGGAAAACTCATCGCTCGAAACTATCCTTAAATACGTTTCAATTCCTGCAAATTACAGAATCCAAAGATATGCAATAACTAACACCAATATGTTCCTGTTCAAACATGCGGTTGTAGCTAAAGACGTTCTCAATAGTGGTCAAATCGACAAGGTTAAACTAAATCCATTTAATTTAATTAAAGAAAAATTCCTCACGATCCAATGCTTCAATTCATGCAAACTTTGAGTGGTTTCCTTGAAGCATAATCAAAATATAATGGCGTGATTGAAACACGTTCATCTATTTTCGTTTATGTGGAAAAAAAACATTTTAATAAACACATACTCAATGTTTGTTTAATTCCTGAAAGCCATGGCTGTATGGAGTTGTGTATCTGTTTATTGGATCTGCCTTGTCAAAAATAATAACGCCGAAGCATCAATTATTGAATTCAACCAAGAAAGTTAATTAACCCATGGTGTTATTTGAGGACGCTTGTCTCTCTAAACTGAGTCAAACCCCATAAAATTTATCATTTATTCAATGGAAGATAGAGTTTCGAATTCAACTGAAAACCTCTGTTGCACACCTGTCACGGTTATCGACTCATCTTCCGAAGTTCTTCTACACAGACCTTTCATCCGTGAGCAGTTTTCGTCAGAAAGTGTCGCTTTTGTTATTTCCCATAACAGCAAAGTCATTTTAAACTATAACAAACTGTGTGGTCTTTTGCTACAAATCTTGTTGAGGCAACGAACATAAGTGTTGTCAACACTGTAAGAATAGAGGGGGAGAGGGGAGGTTTCGGGCGTGGTGGAGAGGTGACAGTTTCGAGGTTCGGAGGGCACGGTTGTGTGGAAAGAACAGGGATGTCAGATATCGGCTCTCGTTAAAGAGCAGTTGCAGGGATGAGCAGCGACTGGTCCTTTTTCAGCATCCTGTTATGATGCTCTGCCATTAGAATCGCCATGCCGTTTGTTGATTTGCGTCTTCGTTGGCAACGGGTAAAAGTGTATCGCTACACCAAACGCCAAGTAAAGTCTTTTGTGAAACAGGGCCTGATCTTTCTGTTGTCTAAACCACTAGCTGTTATTTGACTCCAGGAATAGACTAAGGTTTTTATACGGCTTGAGATTAAAGCAACTTTCCTGAACCGGCAAACTAAGAAAAAGAGGCGACGGCATTTATTGATAACGGCATTCACATGATCACTTAATTATAACCGACTCATATAAATAATGCCGAATAATTTTGATTTTAAAGGGTGTCAACATCGGCTCTAAGGAAAAAGCTAATTGAGATGCATTGTGATGTATTCACTAAAAGACCATTCTCTGAAAACTACTTGAGTACCTCAGTCACTACCTGCCCGAGCTGTTTAAAATAACAATTAGTTTTGCAGCCATAACATCTTTTATTGAATTCGCGTCGTTAGGGGACCGAAAGCGTGACGTTTTATAGTTTAAACGTAAAGCAATTAATCTGAAAGGAGTTGGAGGCTTCATTTCCTGTTCTAACGTGTTGACGTTAATAAGAGAAATAGTTTTGAAGACAATTAATCAACAATCCTTCAGCGTCATCTTCACATAGCTGAAAATTAATGGGGAGCGTAAGATAGTGTTGAAAGCAGATGTGAAGTCTTTCTCGAGAAATTGGTTCTGGAAATAATTTCGAAGGAACGAGAATCGATTACCCCCCCCTCTCAAAACTGTTTGCGTTTGCTTCTTGAAAACTTGAGAAGAGGGATCATTTAATACACGAGCAGTAATTTGAGTACAACTGGGGAAACTGCGTATCTTTCGGCGATTATTTCTCTCTATTTTGCACCTAAATAAGTCTCTTCTATTTATCATTGAATTATCTCTATCATTCGCAAAAACAGGATAACCGATTATTGCAAAATTTCCAAATTTTGCGCTTGTAAATTTTAGAAACGCCTTAAGCTCAGATTGAAATTTTGGAATGAGTGAATAGCGACACTTCTGGTGTCAAAGAAAAAAGGCATTCTTCATGCAAAGAATTTAGGAGTTTAGTGAAATCGTACGGTCACAGGTTTTCAGACAGATGATGTGTGTGTTGCTAGACAAACTGTGGATTACGAGATCCAACTTTACGACCACGAAATAGTCGGCAGATTAGAAGATAAACATTTTTTTCAGAGAATCAAGATACCGTGGTTCACATTTTAAATATTAAGGAGGGGTTCGCGTCAATTTTTGTCGATTTTTACAGAGGTTATTGTGTTTAGATGTTAAAACACAGTACAATCACAAATCTCTTATTCAGTCAATTTTCCTTTGTTGTAATCATGACGAAAATGGGTTTAATTTTCCGATACATGCTGTTTGGTCGGAGCCGTTTTTTTATTGTCTAATACATGGAGATGATACAACACGGGTTTTTGGGATAATTCTGCAGTCATTTAAATCGATGATGTTTACTATTCGCCGTGTATTTTTATTTCCTCATATTTGCCGACTCGTTTACTCTCTTAAGGACTCTGGTTTCGTTTTCTAGTGTTTTATCTACGCTTGAAATTGTAGGTTTTATCTGTATTCACGCTTTTCTTAATGTACATTTACTATTAATAAAAACACAATACCATCCAATCTCATCAATTTCGGCGTTTCCCTATTCGGTCATTCCATATATGTTTCACCCGAACAGGTCAAGCAGGAAGACAAAACAGCTCTTGTATGTAGCCTTGTTATTTATTTAATATTGTTTTATTGTTAAAGTGTTGTTCCTTCCAACATTTATTAAGCATTAATTAATTTTAATAAACCGATATTGTTTAAGCCGGTCTATCGTTACATTACATGTAAAGAAAATAATGGAACTTACAAGACTTTACTATGAAATTAAGAGCACAAAATAAGTTGCATTGAAACTGTGGAAGACAATTCCAGTATTCGTTGCTAGGCTTTAGGTTCTCCAGTATTAACATTGAAGATGACTTACGTCTATCGGACGCAATGAGCGTCTTCGTGTAAATGTCGGTTCAATATTTGTTTATAATAGAACCGATGCCATTATGTGCGATGTCTCTCAACTGCTGTTTTGATAGTTGCAGTGGCTTATACACAACCAGGATGGGCTCGAAATGAACGCTTTGCTGAGTTTCTATTGCATTAAGAGCCCAATATAATGTTCACTGAAGCCAGTTCTACAATAAGTAAAAGGTCTTTAACACTCGTGACATGTTAGAAATCAAATGGACATTGATTTGTAACACATATACTCCTGAGAGGAGTGAATTTTATTATACCGAAGCATTTATTTCGAATTTGTTCAGTAAAGAGAAAAAGCAATGCAAATCTATGAAAAGACATTATCATTCAGTGCAATTTCAATCGTTTTTTTCAATAAAATTCCCTATTTTTTTCGAATTTCAGTTTAACCAGAAAGGGTGAAACATTAAGTCTATATTATATTTAGTATGGCTGTTTATTATACTGACAATTTGGGACCTCGTGAACGTTATAAAACTAGTATCATTATTATTACAATTAGGACACATTTAAATATTCTATCTAAACAACTGTAGTCGTTAACGACTCCGGTAAAGGTGAGTTGCGCTTTGCAAGTAATCGAAACAGACAAAATATACTAATGCAATGAGCAGTCTTTAATTAATTGATACACATGTCGCATTGGACCGCTTTTTGGATATGGCCTTTCGATGGCTGCCATTTCCCGTTTGCCAAACTCTATATACTTCGTGAGTTAATTTGGCCTTTCTTGCAAATTTACCACGATGTTAATTCTTTTATTCTTCTTAACTTAATGTTCATTTTCTACGTATAATCGTGACGTCCTGTAACATTTGTGTTTATTTTATATTTTAATGCTGAAAGTTTTGGTCCTCGTGACCTTAATAAAGCGAATATTATTATTTGTATTATTGGACAACTGAGTGGCAGGTTGGGGTGAAGTCGAGTTTCATTAATTGTGTTTTGGTTCAATTTGGCTCTTTCGGAGAAATAAGATTACTGTCAGTTTCCAGTAGTGACGGCATACTCTTAAGACAGTTACCTGTTTGTTCCAGACAAAAAATTGTCGAAAGTTCGTTTCCCCTTTTTGTTTGCTGCCGTTAATTGACAAAATTTTATCAGTCAAACAATATATCCAAGTTATTGTATTGTCTGGCGGCTATTGCCTATGTAGGGTTTTTCAAAAAGGCTTTATAACATAACAATACACTGCTATACCCCAGACATAACCGTAGCCCTGTAGAAGAAAACAATTTAAGTATATTATGACTGACGTCTTTAGTTAGCCTCAAATTCAAATAAAGTTTGTAGTTTGTTGTTTTAGTTTCAAATAATACTTTGATTTAATGGGACTTGGCCGGTTTGAAACCAGGACTTTTGAGATCGTCGATAACGAAAACGTGAGCTCTCTAATACATTCTCAATTTTATATCGAGAAAACGATGAAGCTAATTGCGCTTAAGACGCAACAGCTTGTGCCTAAAAAGGCCGTTACGAAGAAAACGTTGACGGACGAAAGTCCACCGACTTCTCTGAGTATTGACGTCAGAGTAACTGAATCAAAGTCAATGGCTGCGAAAATCCGCGAATTGGCGACTCAGCAGCATTGTTCTACGCGCACACGCGAACGTAATTCGATGACGTGCGCTGAAGCACGCGCGCACCAAATCATCTCACACAAACGATGAAAATGGACCAATGAAATGACTGCAACTTCATAGGACACACAACCAAGCCTCTGGGCGAGGCTTCCGGCCATCCATTGGACGGTATCATCGACCGACGCCTGTCTTACACCAAAGCGTCCGTTTGCGGTACAGACAGCATCACTTGTACGACAGAAGTTCCGCTTTGGTGAGCTCCTGAATTTACTATGATTTCCATGTTTTGATCTTATGGGGCCAAATTATGTTGAGTTATCATGAGGGACGTAATTGGCAGTAAACTAGTTGGCCTCCTCCTGTAAATAATGTAGACCCACAATCGTAATTGTTAGGATAATGTCACTTATAAAATCCACGCCTTGTTAGGAAGCTGTCCTACACTTTAGATTGCCAAACTGGTTTTTTATTGTTTGTTTATTGCAAAAAACGGTTCATTCAGACATCATGTATCTTTCAATTGTGTTTTACAGTGATTTCCTGTAATCTGTGTTGCAGCATTGGGAGGTCAAGTATTCAAACCAAGTTATTTGTCCCGTATTACACGGTTAAGTTTGAATGTTGAAAACGCCTCGTATAACCCTAGAGACGACATAGTACACACAGTCTCAGAGTTTTAACGGGAAATTAAACTCAGTTCTACCAGTTATTTTAAGTATCAAATGCTTTGGAATATTAAGCATCTCTGGTGCGAAAAGTTCTCAGTATTGCTGTGATACAACGGGAATCCACATTTCACTTGCGGTGGATAAACCTTCTCTATTGATCTCACACCAAAGCCTTGTAAATTTCTTTCGCCTTGATTGAAAAACTCGAATTCTTTATAATGAGAGACGCCAGGTTGTCCTGTTTATAAAAAAACGGTTGGTAATAATAATAACAATAATTTAATTCGTCTGGCGTCAGTTTTATTAAGTCAAACAACGTATTTCATTTTACCGATGCTGTGTCAATTCCATCTTAATGGGCTTAAATAAACTATTCCATCGATTCTCTCCAGGTAACTTGTGCACTTTTTACAGGGTTTTAGAATCAGACACACGGACACATTTTTTTATTTTCTATGATGAGGGAATAAAAAGGATTTCTTTATATCTAAAACTAGTCAAAGAAACTAATTCAATCAGAATTAAGTTTGTAAACTGCTTCGAAACAGACTAATAACGTCTTGTTTAACTGCACTGACTGTTACTAAGATTCAAACAGATAAATTCTCATCGTCCTATTTTATCTATCGCGATTTTTCTGTGTTGCTGCTTAACCGAATTAAACGCTGATTGGTTGGCCTGACTCGAGCGTAAACCGATTTAATAGACTTTCCAATTGTAACAGCAAACAATGCAGCCATTCGCGCAGCTGATTGGTTGCACAGGCGAACAACACCCCAAAACGCCATTAAATGCCTCCACCTTTGTAGCTCAAACCATTGACATGGCTACTGCAGAAACGGTCTCGGCTGCAACCTCATTGGTCGGCGACCTCAACGAACTCAGAAACAGCGGACGCCACTGCGACCTCAAGATCGAGGTGAGCCAATGGGTGAACGGTATAATCTCTCTCATCTCCCATAGGTTCATGGCGGCCACACAGTAAACGCACATCGCGGGGTTCTAGCCACGCGATTTCCGCTGCTCAGCGAGCACATCGAGAAGCAATCCGTCATTGAAGACGGACACCTCCGGTTGTCCTGGAAACGGTTCCCCAGGAGGTAGAATTCAAGTTTCTCTGTTGACTAATTGTTTTATCTCGATAGAATCGTTGACCTCGTACTGGACTACGCCTACTTGGGCGAGGTCAAGGTTGCCGAAGACACAGTTGAACGGCTTTTCTTGTTCGCGTTCATACTGGACTGTGGCGATCTCCAACGGATGTGTATTGATTTCATTGCCCAAAGGTAATCAGATACCTGTCGATTGGTGATCGCTTTCTTTAGGATGAACGCACAGGAGAAGCGACCAATGCACCTGGAGATTGCCAGAGCAACGAAGAGCAAAACCTTCTACCCTCTCGTGTGGCGCAGTCTGTCCAACCGAGATTTCCTTCGTGAAGAGTTCGACTTCGAGGAAGTCGTGAGTTTCGTGAAGGCGTCTACTTCGAGGGCGGACGAGCTTCTTCGTCTCATCTGCTACTGGGGGGAGAAAAACCAGAAGAAATTGAAAGGAAATGGAGAATTGGTCACCGCTTTCACTCGTCTTCTTGGCTGCATCGATGTAGCCGATTTGTCTCAAAGGGCAGTCGATGAGTTTATGGATGGATTCTCGTATTTTGGACAGAACGTAGATTGCGAGTGAGCTTTAACTTGTTCGAGTTGCCATCTTTCTGGGGTTTGTTTATGTGGCATCTTTTTTGCCTTTCAGGAAACACTTTTCCCTGGCAGTAAGGAACACGAAGAGAAAACGCCTCCTGGTCTACGGTCCGGCGAAATTCGGCGTTGGCAAAACCGGGGCGTGTCTGACGACTTTGCCACAGTTCGAGCAAGACGGGCAAATGGACGTTCGTTTCCCGTTTCTCGTGGGGTGCCGCGTTGCCAGTCTCAACGGTGAGTCGTCTGTCGCGACCTTTTCGTTTTGTCTCGCAAGCAAGAAAGGTCACATCGCCGTGCTTTTGGTCTTTCAGGCAACGTCTACGGCATTGGTGGACAAACGCTCGACCAATCGGCTGTCTTCGCATCAGTTTCGGTGATCGATGGCCGGACGGGACGCGTCACGCAGGCGCCACCACTCGAGACCCCTCGCGCTTGGGCAGCTGTTGCCGCGTCTGGCAACGAACTGTTTGTCTGTGGGGGATGGGGAGGAGGAGGCGGGGTTCGTCGTCTGTCGAGCTGCGAGCGCTGGGTGGACGGGAGGTGGGTGTTTGTTTGTGGCATTGTTATCTTCTTCCGTTCTCAATAACCGTCTACCTCTTCCTATCTTTTGCCCACAGTCCATCTTGGCGACCGCTGCCACCACTAAAGCAAGCACGTCACAGTGCCGCCGCGATTGTCTTGTCTGGAGACGACGCCATTCTGTCCAACGCACCGCATCTCCTCTTGACTGGGGGGTTTGGCTGCAGTGGTAGACTGTCCGACGTGTCGCTGTTGAGTCTTGGAGGGGACGGAAATGCGCAACGGTGGGTCGAATTGGCGCCGATGCACCACGAGCGCTCCGAACACGGAATCGCCCTTTTCGCTGGGCGAATTCTCGTTGTTGCCGGTGATGGCTGCAAATCGGTTGAGATGCTGACGCTCCCGCTGAAAGTCGGCGACCCCGGCCAGTGGACTGACCTCAACCCAATGAGTGTGGCTTCAACCATCTTGTGGGTTCGCCTCGCAGTCCAGCAGAATCGTCTGCTCGCTTTCGGTATGTCGAAGTCGATATGAAAATTATTTTTATCATCTGCGAGACTGAATTCCTTCTTATTCACATTAAAGACCGACTTAACAATGGCGAATCACAAATTGAGGAATTCGTCGCCGACACAACTGGACAAAAGTTCGACGAGAAGGTAAGATTTTTTCATGTTTCATCCGCGGTTTTGTGACATGCCGTGTTTCTTCAAACGTTTTATCAAAAGACACACAGATTTTCTCTTAATTGTTCCTTTTGTGCTTCTTTACAGGCCGATTTGACGCGGTTCACGTGGCGCCGCATTGCCTGGTGTCCGGATACTCTCGAACGAATCGAAGGCGCCGTCGTCGTTGACATCGACAAGAAACCCCCCAAATAACTCCACATTATTTATTTTATCGAATACATTGTTTATTTTTCATAATTTTAATATAAAAAATACAAAATAATTTTAATAGATGTTGAATAATTAGCAATTGTGAAATGTGAATTGTTTCAATCACATAAATAATATGTTTATAAGTTGTATTTATTGTTATTGTGTTTTCTGTGGTTCTTCATTGTTTTAAGTTTAATGGTGTTTAATGAAATTGTATTTATTGAAGTCACAATGTCAGAAACCTATTTTAATACTGACAGATTTGGAACTGGACAACAGTGTTTTATCCTTGGCATTATCACTGACGGAAATTTTAACGCAAAGGAAACTGGTTTTCGCAGGCAATATATGGCAAAATACCTTTCTGGAGAATCTCAAATTCCCACCTTCTCACAGGTTTGAGAATGCCCGACATTGTTGTGTCCACGGCTGCAAAAGCCGCAACCGCGTTAACCGTATCCTTAACCATATAGTTTGCTTGCTGGCATGTTCTATGGGGTGCATTGAAACGCGACTTTGGTTAAAGGTTTGACGAGCTTGGAAGCTGATCCCGGTAACGTGTTTCTTACATCAGGTGAACCCAACCCTCTATTTTCGCAGTTTGTGTGTATAAACACATTCCACAATGCAATATTTTGCTTTTCTGTTTACTTTGACCAACATAAAGATAAATCCTTTGATTAAGGAAGATTATCCCGGTAACGCATTCCTATGCCTAATTCTATGTCGGGTGCAATTTTTCCAATAGAAGGTTTTAAACCGAGACTGTAAATTAAATAAATTTGTTTGTGTACTATTACTTCTAGCCATATTTCGATAGAAAAATTATAATACTGTTCACAAGAAATCGTTTTTGCTGAGATATTCTTTGTTATCTTTCAAAATAAATTTTAATACGTGCTTTGCATATTTTGCACAGTTTTTGCTGTCGTATTTCGTCTCTTTAAAAACAATAACAAAATTATATTGAAACTAACGTTGGAGCTACGACTATCGTCGCACATAGATTAATAAAGCTTACGGACACCAAAAAATAGATGTTAGTTAAGCTAAAATGTAACTCGAAAATATTATATATAAAAATTATATATACTGAATACTGTAAAGGGAAGAGTATATTGCTGGGTTACGAGGGATTTCATTCTCAATGCAAGGACAGATAGGAATGGGGTTTGGATTGTTCTGTCGTGGGTAAAGAACACGAGTTATTGACAAATCTGTCATATTCTGCTTCAGCTCTTGACTCTCCACTTGAAGCTGCTCGACGGCTATTTTCAGTTGGCGGACTTGCTCCCCCAATGACTTCCATGTATCTTCTTTCGTCTTGACACGCGAAGAAGAACCCGGTCGACGTTCAGTTGTCGACGTTTTCGTAGGTACGGTTATTACGGCCATTTCTGGCAGGATATTTTCGGTCATCTGCTTCACCATTTTCCTCAATAGAAAAGGAATTAACACAAGTATCAATGGTTTCAGAAAGCTCACGATAGCGTGATCGATCGTCCCGAAAAGTCCGCGCTTCAGCACGGTTATATTAAAACAAAACTCTTAATCGAGATGAGAACTAACAAAGGTATGTTAAAGTATTTAAAATGTTACTAAAACCCTTATTTGGAATTAATTACGCTAGTTATCCTCTACAAATACACAGGGAGAAAAATCGCCCGTACATTTTTCCTGTTAAGACGTTTAAATGTTTTTCTTCAACGCTCGGTAAGTTTAACTTATAACTATGTACGTTTATTAATAAAAATTGAAGCCCCCTCAAAATCCGAAAAAAATGGTTATATTAATTATATTGGTTTAATAATTTATGCTTTTCGACGTAGAGAAGGAGGATGCGTTCGATCATTCGAATAAGGTGGCGATGCATCACATAATGAGGAAGAGGAATAAGAAGGAGAATCAAATTTGGTGTCATTATAGGAGGAGGAAAAAAAAGATAATGATTCAAAAACGCATTCAACATCAATAATCTCACTTTTTCGACTTGTTTCGTCACGCTGTTTCCGCGAAAGATTCTAATATTTCTGATTCGCTATTTTCAATGCATTTTCTCATATGAAACGATAAATCAGATGCCATTGATTTCCCGTAAGTTCTGCAGTAATCATTTTTTTATCGCGACATACCGGACGATTCAGCGCAACCATGTTTTTTTGTATTTTAGAGGCGTTGCTGGCCGATTGTTTTTTTGTTAGAATGGGCTCGACAAATGGATTGTTTTTGTAGCTCCCTCGTGACCTTGGAGGGCCTTCTGTCGTTGACGTCAGACATGACGCTTTGGAGGGATGGACGGGCTGTTTACGCCCCTCGGATGTCCCAAATTTGATCACTATTTTAAACATGATGAGACCATTGTTATAAAGCCAGAAGAATTAGATCATAATTCGAAACAATATAGCTGCATCGGTTTATATTTGTGAATATACGCATTTAAAGCATTTGCGATAACCTTTCTCCAGTTTGATGTCTCACACACGTGTTGCAGACACATACCTGCATGTCAGCGAAAATAATAATATTTAAAGAGTGCGGGAGATTAATGAAGTATGACGTCGAGGAATCGAATAAGCTTCAGGGATAGAGGAGAAGTCTATGAAAAAGAAACAGAAAATGGAGCTGAAAAAATAATAGAAAGTAAATAAAGACAAGGGGATTAAGAAACAAATATGGATGACGAGGAAGATATTGACACGGACAAATGGGAGATGGAGGGTAACGTCGAAGAAACGGAGTAGCTCGAGATAGAAGGAGAAGAAGACCAATAAGAAAGAACGTTGTAGGAGAAGTTGAGAAAGACGAAATTGAGTAGGAAAATACATAACAGCTGTGAAGGAGGCAAGGGAGGCAAACCATAAACCATCAATAAACGACCCCTTTTTTTACTTATGCCACAATATCCCCGAATTTCCGTTTTATCGAGTAAAAAAATAGTTATTTCGAACCATTTTCTTCTTCATAACGACTTCGGGCAAACATTTATTTAAAAAAGTAAGCGAAATCAGCAGATTTTCCATTTAAACGAATCCTTATAATTTTCAACCAACAAGGTATGGCTACTGTAAAACAGACACAACTTCCAAAAACCGAAATTCTACTACTAAACTAATTACGGCACGGGGAATCCATAGTCGAAAATGTCCTCAAATCCGTTTTATATGCCGCCGAGATGTGAGATGAAAACCCTTCATTTTCAATGAGGTCACTAAATGATCTTACAGTAAGAAGAGCCATTAAGCCACAAACAGAAAAGTGGCGCCCTTCTTAAGACACAATAGACAATTTCATTTTCGGTTACACCTTAGATTTCTTGAATGATTATTTGACATGAGTTTGAAACAAATAAAAAGAATTCATATTCTTTTAACGCAGAAAATATCCCGTTTCAGCAGAATTGTCTACTTGGATTGAAAAGCCATATATGTATTCCGAAAACTTTTACACTTCGAGGCTTGTGTCGAATTTTTAGCACTTAAAAGTAGATCATAAATGTATGCCACAACGTGTAATATTTTATGTATCGAGGTGTGGAATATTTAGGCGTGAGAACACTGGCAACCTGAGTGATCGTTTGTCAGTTTTGCTGGAAAATTCTTCCGCAAATATTTCCTACGAATCGGTGCTTAAGTGCACTCAAAGTGGGCGTATTGCTTCGATCTACGATTTTCACACGTTTTGTGTGTGAAATATTTATAGCATAGTGGGTTTTTTCGATCTGGGTTGTTTACCAAGAGCATGATTCAAAGTGATGATACAATTTATTGTTAGAATTCGATGTAAGCTTGGCTTTAGAGCGTTTTGTTTGTTACTAGCATCACGAATGAAGGCGTGATTAGACGTGCCTGTTTGAATCTAATTAATGACTCTCAAGTGTGCGCGTAGAACAATGCTGAACGCGCCAGTCAAATCGTGTTGGCAAAATATATCCTCTTTGTATATTTCAGCTGACCCATATCAGACGGTATCAGATCAGGCAGTGTTGGGACGAAAGATTAAATCTCTTGGAGCGGCCACCATTTAAAAAACCCGCTCTTCTATTTGCTTAGATCTCTTTCAACTGTTGCATTAGCCGTTTCCAGCGCAACCCATCTTTGATAACCAACCATACAATACGTCATTTCGCAACATATTTAACCTCATCGTGACTCCTTGTGTAAAGTGCGATCAGCGGAATTTTCATTTACACGAAACAAGGGGATGTCACTTTAAAGTAGAAACCACATTCCAATTCTACCATTTAACTAATTACGGAACTCGGAATCTATTTATTGTGGTTTATGTTCTCACGATCGTTTAATATTCCGCCGAGAAGGTCGACAAAACTCCAAGCGAACGATTCCAAAAATTTTTGTCACATTAAAATAGTTCTTCTATTTGGTTCTAAAACGATAGTTAAAGAATATGCTACTTATATTTTGATAGTATGGCGATATAAGATTCCGCTAAAAACGTGGACCGCGTTGCCGATTGCGACTGCATTTTTGCCGCTCACCCTGCCAATGCAGCCACCATAGCCGCCATAACGATACCACCCTAGAAACTCACTGTCGACGAGGCCCAAGAGTTGCGTGACGTGAGGCGCCAAATGCACAACATGATGTAGAACAAAGACCGCTGGCGAGGCCAACTGAGTTCACAGACGGAAGCAGCACAAGCATAAACATACGCATTCCTGGTTCCATCAGATGTTTCGGTTGGACACAAAGCGATGCTTTTTCCATATTCATGGTCTACAGCTTAATACATTCAAACAAAGCGACCAAGTTTAACTTTAATCACACCTTACCAAAAATAAAACGTTAGAATTAGTATTTAAATCCAATATTGGAGTCTGCCTCTTATGGTGAATGAATACAATCCAGACGTTGAATTCGTATGAGTGATAATATCGTGTAAAGACGTCAGACTTTGTATGGCCACACAAATACGATATCAATTATTATATTTTTCGAACGTTAAAATAATAATTCTCTGGTTTTCTTCTTGTATCCACGACTATAGCGTCGTCTAATCCATCGAGGAAATTTGGATGACCGACAATGTCACGCCATGCGAAGCTCTTCAGGTGCTCCCCGTCAATCTATAAAGATGTCAAAAGGAACAGATTCCGAGAATCAACAGTACCTCCCTTTAGATGGATAAAATAAATCAAATGCCAGTAAGACCTGGTATACCTTTAAGAGCGAAATGGACCTACCGAAAGCAAGAAGACGTTTTTGGTGGACCGTGAGGTGAATATACAAGGAAGATTGACGGAGCGGGGCAAGGTTAGCTCACTGGGTAAGGTCGCCGATTTCCTCTGGGGGTGTAAGCATTTCCACGGATCACAGCCACCCTTTACCAAAGCGAGCGATTCCGTGTTGGCGTTGCCCGAGCGGTTGTTTTCCGTTTTCCTTCCTCTAACCGCCCATGAAATACGGTCGAGTCGTTCCGGTGTAGTGTCTGACAGGCTCCGTCTCCCATCCGGACCTTACGGTTTCCGACCTGGGGGTTACAACGACCTTTAGAGGGCCTAACCACGGGTCATCTAGCTTCGACACCCGTTACGCAATTTACGATCAGCACCTTTCGCTGCTCGCCCTTAGTAACCGTTCGCGAAATTGAATGTTCCGCAAAGCGTCATTCCGGGTTTCGGGAACGAACCTTGGTCTGTACACGGGTTCGTCAGTTGTCCTGGATTCCCCTATCGATACCCTTCGACGGCTTCCGCCCCATATCAACCTCAAACATGCTGTGTTTGGTTGTTCTGTGTTGGGTGGTTCAATGGGCCCAAAAGGCCTCGGCCCGTTTGTCCTCCGTAGATTTTACGGATTCGGTCTTTTATCATCTTGTGAAATCGTTCCACTCCGCCGTTTCCTTCGGGAAGAAGTCATGTTGCCCCCCTGGTCGTTGTGCAACTGCTTTGGCAACCCGTTGTCATAGAAGCACTCGCCCCGCAGTATACGCGCTTGCTCGGCTCCGCTTGTATCGACCATGGGCTAGCTTCGGTTCATTAAGTGAACAGTTCAAGCACAGTAACCTTGAACCATCTCGTGCCGTCTGGGTGAGTTATAGTTGTGGGCAGATACCGGAAGCTGTTTACGCGTTACCTGCGAGGGAGAGAAGCTTAGGTTTGCTGAGCCGAAATAAGTCAGGGCAATCAATCTACCCGTCTATTACTGGATGGTTTTTAATCAAGTTGATTGTGACCTGAAGGACCACCTATACTTCGTCTTATTAGTATAAGTAGTGATAGAAGTAGTATAAGGAGTATCATATTTTGTAAGAGTCGTCTATTTCTTATCCGAAGTATTCGAAATCGTCCTTGTAGTATCAGCAGTGATGAAAGTCTTCAAAGTAGTATCTGCAGTTCCGCAAGAAGTCCTCTAAGTATTATGAGTTGTGACCACGTTGTAGTATCATTATTGATGGAAGTAGTATTAGTAGTAAACGTTGTTGTGAAAGTAGTTTTTGTCGTATTAAAATAGATATTAGTATTTTCAGTAGTATCAGTTGTTAGGGAAGTAGTATAAGCAGTGGTCGTGGAACTATTCGAATAATCAGTTGCTTTAAAAGACGTTTAAGTCATTTAAGCAGTGATTCAAGTATACTTTGTAGTATAAGAAGTTGTTTAAGTCGTCTAAGTGGTATAATCAATTCTGTAAGTTGTATCATTATTTGGGAAGACGTCTTAGTAGTTTAAGCCGTTATTTAAGAAGTATCCTCTGTTTAAATCGTTTTATGAAGTCGTCTAAGTAGTTTTAGTAGTATCATCTATTGTTGAAGTCGTCTAATTTTTATCAGTAGTTTCGAAATCGTCCTAGTAGTATCCGCAGTAATGAAGGTCTTCGTAGAAGTATCTGCAATTCTGACAGTAGACCTCGAAGTTTCAGTAGTTGTGGAAGTCCATATGTACGTTGCAAACTCTTGTGTCGAACGCGCCGATCTCTGCCTTGTGTAGCAATACACTTTAATGCTTAATTGAAAAACTCGCGATATTGTTCCTTTGGTCTAATGGACAGTCATTGTTACAATACATTTTTCGTTCTCTCATACTCATAATGAATGACCGAATTGCGAAATTCCGCCGTTCTTGTTGGCATTGAACAGTATAGTCTACGCATTGGTCGAAGAGATTTACATTCAGATAAACTGGAAAAGAGAGGATAGGAGAGGTCACTTAAAATACGAGCAGCGATAAGTGAACAATTATTGAAGTGGTGTTGAATGATACTACTCAAGCGACTTCCATCACTGCTGATGCTGCTAGGATGTTTTCCAAAAATACTTATAACAATAAGACGATTTCAAACACTACTGGTACTACTTCATCTTATTCTGTCAATATAAATACAACTAAGACGACTTTAAACACTTGTTATGCTTAAAATTACAACGACTGATATTACTTGTACCTTTTCAACAACTGCTGATACTACAAAACCAACTACTTATACTTTTAAAAAAACTTCCATAGATTTTGATAGAACGATGGCGACTGTATCCTGACTGATACTTTAAGGACAACTCACATCACGGCAAAGACAATTTCAAAAACTTCTGATGAGTATAAAATTACTTCCACAACTTTTACGCTACTTATACTACTTACATCATAGCTTATGAAAATTAGACGAATTAAAAAACCTCGTTTACTTTACATTCTACTCAAATAACTGCTTTAACTACAAAGACAATTTATTCAAATAATGATACTACTTATAATACTTACGACATTGCTTGTACTACTTTACACTTCTTATGCAAAGTCTACTAAAATAACTGCTTAAGTGGCTTATCTTTATACCAAACTACCGATAGTACTAATACTTTTTCGACCACGTCTTTTATTACTTCAAGGACTACGGCAATCACTGCAGATACTACTTAATCGACTTCCACAACTAATGATACTTAGTATACTACTTTCATTACTGCATATACGACTACTAAGATGACTTCAAAAACTTCTTGTACTACAAATTCTGTCCTGGAGGAAGCATTTTAAATTCTCTGGCATAAATATGTTGTCTATATTGACATCACAAACAACTATTTCTTAAGGACTGACAGCGCCTACAAGCCTGAAATGAGAAGCGAATAAGAATGAAAACTTTTGTTTCAAAATTGGATGATAACCTGGTTTAATAAACTATTCGCGAATTGTGTTTGTTTAAAAAACAGTTTTCAGATTATTCGGATTGATATCCAAAGGACGTTGAACAAATATATAATTACTCACATGTCCTAAACTGAAGAATATTTAACAAATTTTAAAGATGTATTGCTTTAAATTCCGTTTGCTCTTTAATATTCAGTAGCATGAATTCACACAAAACATTTTGACAGACAGTAATTATAATATTCGTCAAATTTATCCCAAATCGATTCTTTTATGTTGTGTTAAGCCAATAAATGTGTTCGTCACAAGCTCCCAACTCGAGAGAGAACCGCATTTCGAGCGTGATCATCGCGGCGTCGATTTTGATTGATTTACCATCGGAGTTAAGGAAACCCAGGACGTAAACTTTGTATCCCGTGATGCCATCTAAATGTTGTGTTTGACTGAACCACGACCCGAGGAGATGACGAGAATTATTGGTGTGGATGAACAAATAAGCGTGTTCTCGAAAACGGTATTTACTTAAAGAAAAACTCCATCGCCATTTACATTAAACCTCTACCCTCTTTCGTCATTCTAACCCTGTTCATGTTTTCGGCGCTTGTATAAATCATTCCTGTCGGCCACATCTATTCTGCATAAACCGCGTTCTGCTAGGTTTGAGTGACTCATCCCAGCTATTGATCCCTCATTGGTTATATTTCGGCCCTTGGGCCTCTCATCTCTCTTATTGGTTCACTCATGCGTTCCATGTATAAAGGCTTCGTTGAGCGCCCGAAATACGAATTTTCACGACGTCAGTTGTTTTCTTTGTCTTCTTGGACAGTGGTTGTTTCTCACGCAAAAATTAAGCATCACTAATGGCATAAAACAGCAATATAAGCAATGAAGGAAATGGGTGGAATGAGTCACACAAACGTCTCTTTCGACTTATGAGACATGAAAAATTAGACCGTTCACCCATTAAGACACCTCGATCTTGAAGTCTCAGTTACATCCCGTTTTTTTGAGGGCTTTGAGGTCGCCGTAAAGTTCTAGTCTTGGCGCTGCCTTGAAACTGCTTCCGACGAAACTCATTTAATGATGGTCTAACGTGAGATCTAACGCGGTTTTCTCAACTCCGCAATCCACAGCGATCATTTGCAGTCGATATGTGTAGTCCCATGAACATAAAAAAATATTTCGGTAGCCAAAGTACACTGTTTTACAGAATCCATCATTTATTTATATTTATTTGTTTATAAAAGAACAATTTAACTACAAAACAGTTACGGCCTTTTGATTTTAATTATCGACGATTTTTAAGGCACCTAGTTATTAAAGATGTATACCCAACATATTTTTTTGTAAATATATTGTAAATCTCTTCGATCAATGCATCAGGTATACCGTTCATATCCACAACAACGGCGGCATATCGCAATTCGGTCATTCCTTATTGGTCTCGATTTTAAGTTTAACCAGAGCAGGTGAAGCAGGAACTAAAAGACAATTTTCATATCTAGTTCTTGTTATATTGTCTTGTTTTATGCTGAAACTATTGGTCCTCGTGACCTCAATAAAGCCCCTACAATTATTATAATTATTATACTTTTTATACTAATAGGACTTCACCTATGAGATTCAATTTTAATCACTTTTGATCTTTATATTCTTGTTTGTTTAACTTACATTTCTCTATTTTAGTATCGGTGTTGCTCGTTGTTTAAATGGGTCAAGTCTCCCCTGTAATTACAAATGTTCTCGAATTCTCAGCGTTTTACTTAATTTGAATTCAATTCATAATCAATTGATTATGGCGCGTCGGTCAATTGTATCGGCTCGCAAGCCGTGAAAAATTGTGACACACTGGAAGGACGCGACTTCGCAAATCCTCGCAGTATTTTACCAGGCATTGATATCGGTAAAAATGGAGATGCAAAAAAATCAAGAACGGCATTGAGGGAATCGTTTGACAACTGTTCTATTGCTATCTCTACACGACGAACCTGTTAAAATAAATAGCGTTTAAGTAGTTTCTTGAGGTATTTTTACTATCAACTGTTGCATGTTCCGAAGGAGATGGAATTGGGATTTTGGGTTTCCCTGATTTGGGTTCACTTAAACCCGATTGAAAAGAGGCAGGATCGAAATACAATGTACAAACAACTAGTCGTGAATGACACTCTTAATTTCGTTAGGCTAGAAAACCTCAGGAATGAATGCTTGATTGCCATCATTTATTGGTTCATGTCAGGTTTTTTTTTATTTAAATACGATTAAGAGCATTGATTTTCCAAACGTTATATAAGGCGTTTTTGGAATGCTGATTAATTGAAAATAATATAAAACGTCTATTTTTTACAATTCTGCGTAGTGATATTTAATCAAAAGTTAAATCTGGCAAACCTTGCAGTGCAGTAAAATGTATATGCTTTATTGTTATTTTTGCAAATGGAGGATCGAAATACAATGCACATTCTTTTCTGAATCTTTATTTATTAAGATTAAGGCATTCTAGCTTGAAAGGTGGTCCTTCAGTGAAAATTAAACAACTAGTCGTCAATTACACTCTTAATTTCGTTAGGCTAGAATATCTCAGGAATGAATGTTAGATTGCCATAATTTAATGGTTCATGTCAGGTTTTTGTTGATTTAAATACGATTATGAGCATTGATTTCCCACACGTTATATGAGGCGTATTTTTGAAATGCTGAGCTATGATTAATTGGAAATAAAATAAAACGGTATCGTTTTCATGAAGCCGCTACGACTATTATTATTATTATTGTGTAACAACTGGGCCGTTTGGCGTTTTCCCATTAATTAAGACCACTTTTAGCACGACATCGAAGCAATATGGGTAATTTGAAAATACTTATTATTTTCCGCACGTTGATAGAACATTTGCCCACATCGACAACCTTGCATACAGAAAATTCGATCAAAACAGTTTGGGTATGGTTACGTGTGGGGCAGTCAATTAATGCTGTTTGATGGCAAAATTGAGCTTATCTAGATATTTTTATCGTGATCTTTATATAATCTATTAACCATAAACTTCTACACATGAATTACTGGAGAATTAAATCGGTGAACTCAGTATTTTTATATCTGAAAATAATAATTGTTTAAATGGGTCAGGTCTACCCTGTATTTACAAATGTACTCGAATTCACTGCGTTGTACTAAATTTATGAGCATTGATTTCCCACGCGTTATATGAGGCGTGTTTTTGAAATGCTGAGCGACGATTAATTGGAAATAAAATTAGACGGTATCGGTTTTATGAAGCCGCTACGGTTTATTATTATTATTGTGTAAAACCTTGGCCGTTTGTTGTTTTTCCATTTACTTAGACCACTTTGAGCACAACATCGAAGCAATCTGGATTATTTGAAAATACTTATTATGTTCCGCACGTTGATAGAACATTTGCCCACATCCACAACCTTGCATACAAAAAATTCGATCAAAAATAGTTTTGGTATGGTTTCGTGTGGGGCAGTCAATTCATGTTATTTGGTGGAAAAAAGGAGCTTATCTAGATATTTTTATCGTTATCTTCATATAATTTACTAACCCTAAATTTCTACACATGAAAATTTAATCTGTGAACTCAATATTTTTATATCTGAAAATAATAATTAAGATGTCGAGGAGGAGAAGATGAAAATTGAGAGTTAAAGGAGGGGGGAGAAGGTGGCGATTGGGGTATTGGCCAAATGGGCGGCACCGCGAAAATCTAAGATGTGTTGAAGATGTTGAAAATTGAAAAATATTCGCATTCGCGGGTCAAGGGCTTTTGTTGAAGACAATTATTTTCGTCGGGAATACAAGAGGTTGGAGTTTGAATTATAAATACGATAAGAACAGTTTCATTGTTGCTGTTCCGGGTTAATAACCGCTATTAGAGCATTAACCGACATCACGGACGTCGCGGTTAATGGTTGTTGTGTCTTGTTTTTGTTGTTGTGTTTGTTAAAAACGTCCACTAGATGATAAGCCGCTTTAATTGATGCCGCGATGTTTATGTCACTTAAATGATGCGTTTCAAGACCAATGTTAGATCTCAAAACGCAGAATTGGAAAATTCGATATTGCTCTTATTTCAGTGACTCCAAATGGAGCCATAAGTTTCGGTTGCTGTAAATGACAATATAAACGTGGATAACCTTCCTCGCAATTTGTCCTTTCAGGGGTTTGTCAATAACGAGTATGGAAGCGAGTAAAGCGGACCTTCCAGTCACAATGAGTCAGAGCTTGTGAATAAAGCGCTTATCGAAAGTAAGACGAAACTAGTTTCATTTAAATGAGCCAATCGGCTTAAGGCGTATAAAGGAGTTCAATCATAGGTTGACATTCGTCCAATCAGCGTCAAGATTAGTTGTCATGGTCGACGAGGTATGACCAAGCAAACAAAGTTCGTGGTTTGGTATAATACAGGGCAGAAGACAATCAAAACAGTCGAACAAGACGGGGGGAGGGGGTGACGCGATCTATCTGTTGAGGTATAATATAATTGATTTAAATGGAATTTAAAACCAAGTGCGGTGACATCAGCAGAAGCTCAAACCCGAATTTGCGGATGGCAGAACTAACACGGCGTAAATGGTCAACAAATATGTCTAGGAGGATAGTTAGAAGAATAAGAGGGCAATTCGTTAATCACAGTGTGTAGCATAAGAACGGGTAAAGCGTATGAAATTATGAACAACGACTTAATAGCTGGCCTTTCTATGCTTATTCGTGCTTATTCGGTAAAATAAGCATTTGTTCACCCACAAACGAGAAAGATTTATGGCTCATGCAACTGCTGCTTGTAAGAGTTTTCTCTGGTCTTCTCTCTGTGCAAGCCACTACATTCACAAACAGGTCTGTGGCGTGCGAATAGAGTAGTTGGATTCACAAGAAGAGTATTGGGAAGATATTGAATGGTCACATGAGACCGGAACTGAACGTTTTCAGAGAAAACCCTCTTTCAATCAGTAAGGGCATTCAGGATGAAACATGGTGTGGTGTTTCAGTGAAAACGTCTTATCACTTTGAGTGCACGAATTTGCGCCGTCGATAGCTGCTTAATACCTTTTTTGCTGTACTTAATTAAGCACGGATCGTCATGGTTTCAGATGGCGTGTTTTGGTGTTCAAAAAAAGGAAACATCACGGAAAAAGCAAAATAATTAAATTAAGCAAAATTCAATTTTTATTTTGGTCGATTTTAGTTCAATTTGCAAATTAATTTTAAATAATTCACACATTTATTAATTTTCAAACAGCCGTAAATGTTTTGGTTCTAGAATAATTCGAAACTAGCCACTCGTACTGGGATTTTCGGATATCCTCAAGGTCAGCGCTCTTATTGGTCATTTCAGAGAGCGCGCGCTCGCCACACATTATCAGAGTCCTCATCGGGTCACCATCTACTTGCGAGAAATGCTCGGTAAGTGCTCATGGGTGGAATGCACTCCTTCGCCGCTAGACATTTCTCTATCACGGATTCGCAATGTGCTGATTCGCAGCGTCGACAATCCGTCACTCCGAGTGGAATGACTTTTCGTCGGCACAGTTTCGACGCCGGCAATACCGAACTCAAAACGAGTGGCTCTTCCACGAAGACGACGATTTTGTACCCCCCACCCTTCTTGTGGATGCGAAGGAAGGAGTCTCTGCGGGCACAATACTTTGAGCTGCTCTCGTGCAACTGCAAGCTCTCGGGTTACCAAAAACATCTCCTCGGCATCATGACCAACCTGCGTCGAGAGTACGAAAAGGCCACAGAGACCAACATCTTCTCGCAACACCGGCGTCTCAAGGTGGCTGTTAAGAGGGCTAATATGTTCCTGCAGATTTTCATGATTCAATCGACTTGGGGTGATGATGTGGTGCTGTTTTACGAAGAGAACGCGCTAAAGGGGTCCGTTTTGGGGTTCCGAAATGCCCTCCGCCGTGGCTCCGTCATTGGCAGCTTCGCGAAGGAGGAAGAAGCTCTGAGACGCCGACAGGAGGCGTTCGATCGTGAGTATCATTGCGCATTGTTGTTTTAAACAAAAAAGACAAGCCCTGGTTTACGATCTGTTATAATTATCAATTCCTTCTGTCAAATTTGTTCATGTTTTGAATATTTTTTGTTTCGATTGAGCGGCTTCTGTTGCAATTTACTAAACATCAACACGGTCTTAAAGGGTACCCCATTTTACCCGATAGATCGAAGAGGCGATGGACAATCGGTTGCCATATGCAGGCTCTAGCCAGCCAATGGTATCTGTGAAGTGCGACCTCGCCCATCAGGGTTCGGCAACAGGTGTTAAGCTCAAATACCCCGTCTTAATAATAATAATTGTAATCGTAGTTTTAAAGTTACAACGTTCAAAACTTCTCCAATAAAAAAATACATAATTTCCCGTTGGCCTGTTCGGTTTAAACTAAAATTTGGAAAATTATGGAATAGTCGAATTTCGATGCGTATTCATTGAACGGTATTGCCTATGCTTTGATATTGACCCGGTATCGACATTGGTATTACCTTGGTATTGCGTTGGTATTTACTTGGTATTGCAGAGTGGCACTGATAACGGCCTCTGTTAAAATCGTCCGTAGAATCATCATGAGAACCCCCTATGAAACCGGTTTATCATCTGTTTGGAGGTTGGATGGGCAGGGTCGGTAAAGTTTCTTTAAACTTCAAATCAAAAATCTTTTTTATTGATATATATATTAAGGGGTACACCATTTATACAGGCATGAGCAAAATCATTGATATCAGGCTCAAACATTGTTCATTATTCGAATAAGCTGAATTAGTGTTTGCCACAAGCTCGGTTGATCATTTTTCTTTGCTTGTAAAAAATACGAAGGGCAATACAGGGTCGATCAAGGTTCTTTCAAATTAAAATGAAAAATCTGTTTATTGAATGGTACACAACTTATGAATGATGAATGATTTATTAACCAACGTCGGGTCTTATGGTGAAATTAACGTATTTTCGACGCTTTTGATGATCATTAGTATTTATTTCTTGCGTAAACTGAACCTTGTATGAGTTCGTGGCAAAATCATCACACAGAATTCACTATTTAAGCAAATTTCATGTGAACGTCGCTCGGATGGCAAATTTTATGATTGTCTACAATATATTATTTATCAATTATTCATTTTGTACAAGCTTATATATAAATTGATAAACAGGTGATGACTATTCACATAAAATAGGGTTTAAATTTGAAACGAACGCTCTTTCTTAAGCCGATTAACTGGCTTTTTTGACGGCATGTTTTACGGGTTGCGTCCCCTCAAAATTTCGCTCTTCCCTATTGGCCGAATGATGTTTACCCAAAAACGTTCCGTCGAACAAATTGATCCCAATATGCCTCGGGACATATCAACTGCGAAAAAAACAATCTCGTGTCATTTTGGTAACATTAAGACTCATATCAGATTGGTTTTTTTAGGAATGGAGTTCGACCAAGTTACCAAAGCCATGAATGATCTCCAAGAAGACAACGAAACGTTGATGCTTCAGTCGAAGCTTCTGTACGCGGAACTCAGGTGGCTCTGTGACCAGTACACGACCTTGAGGCACGCGAATCCAGCCAAGCGGTTCATTGCAATCAGACGTATTGTACACACTGTCGTTCACGGCGACACGCTTCTCGAGGTGGAGTACGCATTTATTTTATTTAATCCGTCGATTTCACAATATCAACGACGCCTTGTATAATTTAATAAAGCGGTTGCGTGTTGTCATTCTTCAAATATTGACCATCCTATTTATAAATAAAATCGATCTCATTGGCCAACGAAAACACCAACCTCCTCTGCATTATCTACCAACACCCACACCCCATCCAGGGTTCAATCTTGCGCAAACGAGTCTTCGGAAGGAGCTACTTTTTGAGAGAGAAACTTCATAATTTATAGAAGCTGAAGCTCGCATGCATTGCTCAGCCAGACTGCCAAAAAACACCGACGCTGCAATTTCACATTTATACGACCAAAACGTTTCCAGATACAAAATGATTTTTTTCTGTTTTTCCTTAGAGCTGCTCGCAGGCTGCTAAAATCTTCTTTGCCAGGCTAGCAGACGTCAAAACACTCCTACACACTAGTTCAAACGCTCAATCACATTGTTCGAGACTTCCTGATAAACGAGTCTAATTTTGCGGTTTCAGTCGAAATATTTTATTAATAAGTATTTAAGTGTAGATCAGTTAATGAATTCTCTAACTAGAATGAATGAATAATGAAGTAGAATGTCGTCTAGTATCTCAGTTAAACAAACTTCATAGTTTTATTAAGCTAAAACAATTACATATTTGCCGTATAAGACATTCTCGCATGTTAATTGTCCTTATAATAAACCAGAGATTTCATTTCTGAGAGCTTTCAAACCAAAATCGATGTATCATTTAGTGGTTCCGCCTTAGCTGCGATGATGTATAGTTCCCAAGTGTAAACAAGCGCGATCATGCAATTGGATTGGCTTAAGAAGATAAACTGCATCAGCGAACAACAAAGGCGTTTTAGGAAATCGAAGCGTTTGGATACTTTGCCTGAAGCTGCCGATTACTTTCTATGCTATTTTTTATAAGCGAACAGGCTATTATGAACACATAAACCTTTGACCTTTCCCCAAGCACATGACAGTTAAGTACAAACACCCTGAACTAAGAGATTGTGTAACTCTTGGGTGTTAACTCGAACCCATTTTGCTCTCAAAACCAAACTGAAAACCACCAAAGCAACTAGGCGACAAATACGTTAGCAACTACTAATAGCAACTAGTAGTGCATTTATGTAGATATAGAAATGTGATGTTTGTTCGAAGTGGGGTGGGTCGGGGGGCAAAGAAAGCTAATATTCGAGGGAGACGCAGCGGTTGTAGAAGAGGGGTCCTACTGGATCGTCTTGATGGAGTCCCAATGACGTTTAATGGCTTCCTAAAAGAATAATGAAGATGTGTTGGTCATGCTATAGTTTAAGAAACTGGCGTCCGCCGTAATGAGTTGTCGTGTGTTAATCAGGCAGTGAGAGGCGTGCAATTGTAAGCGCGACAACACCGTGGCATGCCAAGGGCATCAAAGGGAAAGTTACCCCTCTCGAACGCTGGTTCTTAATCAATCTTTTCCAGTTCACGCTTTGAGCGGCTTATGGCTTTCTGAAAATGAGCGGGTGTGAGGTTAATTAGTCGTGAGGGGGGGGCTTGTGGTCCTTCTTGGCGGCTGGCACAATCATCCATGGCGCACACTCGGCTTAGTATGCAATAAAATTTATAATGACTCGGCAATGTTCATTTTGGTGTTGTCATGGCTTGCATCGGGTTATTCGTCAATAATCGGTTAATTACAACTTGCAGCATATTTATTCTAGAGGTGTGAATCCTTTGGCAATATCACTGCACCACAAGGACAAAAAAGTGTTTAGATGGGGCTCCACGGATGCTTGTGTAATAGCTAGCACAGCTAAGGATATATCTAAGGGAAAACACACCTTGTGGCGCAATATCTGCTCCTCGTGGAATTTGACCTCTTCCTCAAGATGGTCCTTCAGTTTTTCAAGCTGTTCTTTGTCCTGGAATAGTAAGCAACAACAATTAGACTACCAGCACTTAGGATAGCGTGCTACCACAACTAATTCGCGCCACAGGACAGAGTTGACCACCTGGTGGCGACCACAGATCAAGTAGGATGCCAAACAACATAAACAGAGCCGCTCCAACCTGAAAGGCATTTATAAACGAAATAAGTGGATACACAGAAGGCCTTACCTTACGATGAAAGTATTCCTCTTCCAAACCAGCCTGGCGTTTGCCCATTGAACCACCTGCATCGCGCACAGCACCACCTTTCCCACCACCCTAAACACAAAAGTAGACCAAGTTTCGTCAATTTCTTTGTTCAAGTAGCATTCCAGCAGTCATCTGTAAAAATCACCCCGAGAATACTCATGACAGCACCCTGAATTCGTGTTATTATATAGCAGGAAACGTGTGAATAGATGGGTCCGATTAATTTTGTAAATATGTTGAAAAGTGGTCAAAAATATCGCAGACACGTACCATAATGAATATAAATACATGCCTTGAAATGAATAAACATTCGTTTAACGGGGCCAAAAGAATGCGTCCAATTGGCGCGCAGTTTACATTGTGTGTCTTTCATATCTTTCGCGATGTCCTGGTTAAACGCTGAGGCGTAACATACAACCCTCTTACGTATAGCACTAGTGAAGAGGATGGTCTTGGTGATAGGCGAGGGTAAGATTAGTTCAAAATGAGTAGAGACATGGAAGCTTCAGCAGATGCGATTTTGCATCAAAGAAGTTGTCATAGAGCCGGATGTCCATGGGACACGTAGAAGTTATAGCAAGTACTGGAAGAAATGGTCGAGGCAGTCGTATGTGACGCAAGGTTCGTTACTTCTGACACCAATGTGACTCTGTTCTAATTGTGGGATTTTGACCTAAGCAATTTCAGACCTTCGCTGGGGGTTTTATAACGGTAATCGTAGAACATGGATACACATCTAATGCAGCCATAATCAGGAGACGCATTGAAGCATTCTCTATAACTTGGAACTTTCTTTAAACAATGCACCAAACAAAGAAAATTCATTTTTACAGTTGGATGATTTAATTTGAATTATTGATAAAAAAGATTGATTTTATTCAAGCTTTTTAAATACTCACAACAATTTGTGATTATTTGTTGTATCCCGCGATGGCTTCTAAAAATTGCCTGAGACAGAACATCCGCCCAAGCGAATAATTGGTGTCGATGAACAAATTAAAGAGAGCAGTAATGGCAGTTAAATTGATTGCCACAGTTTATCCTGGTTGTTGCTCAGTAAACCGAACTTGCGCAGGTAACGCGTTTAAAGCTTTCGGTTTTCACGCAACACTATTATCTCCTATTAATTTAACTCATTGTGGAAGTATTTTTATTAGTATAAGCAGCGGTAATAGTAAATTCCTAAGTGGTGGAGGTAGATTTAGTTGTATAATTAGTGGTTCTTTTGGTAAACGGTGCCCTTGTTTGTCTCGTTATATTTCTATGCAAGGTGCCCTTGAATAGACTGATTTTAAATAAATGTTTACCAGATAGCGATTTTTCCAGAGAAAATCGATACAAAAGGATTTCTTATTTATTTCAGTTTATTGTAAAAGACCAAATGACACTGACAGGTGTAATTGCGGTATATTTAAAGTAACAAACGGCAGCAGTTGTGTCCTCTTAAACTACCGAACACAATGAGTATGGTCATTGTTATCTTTGGAGCTGAGTTGGCTCGCATTCAAAAAATAATTGACAGTAAAACGTGAATAAAATTGCCACGCTGTCTTTTTTAAAGAAAAAGGCAGTTATCTTTGAATTGGTACGCTTCAATACAAGCAAAATATGAAAACAAATAACCTTAAAAACCCTTTTCAGTGCGAAGAAATTGTATTTTATTAAATCAAAAGACTAAATATGTAAAACAAATCCTTATTGTCATCAAATAAGCTTTAAGACGATTTCTTATTTACTGGCAAATAATTCATTTATTGCTTACTGAGAGCAGTCAACTGCTAACGTAATCGTTAGCAAGGTAAAGTTATGTATATTGTTGCATTTGTTTATCTATAGGAAAAACTATAATACTGATAATCATCGTTTTCGTAGAACTATCTTAAGAAGACTGCGTTAAGGTTTTATTTAATAATTCTTTGCGTGATTCAGGGTCATGGCGTGATTATTGCCCTTAACAAACATGTAAATGATTTGAATGAATGAAAACTAGTGTGATAGTATTGTATATAGGGTAGAATAAACCCTGAATGGAGAATAGACGAATAGTCTGTAATACCGGTGTAACTCTGGAAGCCAACCGAGACCCTTGACGAATAGAACACGTGCAGCAACGATTATTCGTATTCAAAAGTGTAACGTACGATATACGTTAATATAGTAAAACACAATTAATAATAAGAGTTAGCAATCACCACAACTAGTTTAGTATTTTTTCATTGGATTAAAGGTTCAACGCCACTCTAACAATAAGACCCGGCGAGTCAATTGTAGTTATTTTATCCTAATTATTGAAACCTAATTGTGGTCGCCGTTCTTAAAAAAACACGCGAAAACCTTAACAACTGGCATTTCTAAACAAAAAATGATAACTTTAGGGTCTAAGTATCAGAAGTCTTTTTTTAGTAATTTAAGCACTGATGCAAGTGGTATCAAAAGTATCATTATTTATCGAAATAGTCTGAGTAGTTAAAGCAGTTATTTACGTCGACTTTGTCGTAAAAAAAGTTTTAGAAGTCATCTTAGTAGTAGTATAAGCATTAATGAAAGTTTTTTACTTAGTATCATAAGTCGTAGAAGTCGACTTAATGTTATGTGCAGTGATTGCCGTAGTCGTCGAAGAATCAGAAGCAGTTGAAGACGTTTCTGTCGCATTCAAATTTATGGAAGTGGTATTAGTTGTATAAGTAGTATGGAATTTGTATCCGTAGTTTTTGAAGTAAACAAAAGACGTGGTCGAAGAAGTATTAGTACTATCAGTAGTTTGGTATGAAGATAAGCCACTAAAGCAGTTTTTTAGAAGACTTTGCATTAGAAGTGTGAAGTAGTAAAAGCAATGGCGTAAGTATTATAAGTAGTCAATTATTTGTATACATTTTCTTTGTAGTCAAATCAGTTATTTAAGTAGAATATAAAGTAAACGAGGTTGTTGAATTCGTCTAAGTTGTATTAGCTATGATATAAGTAGTATAAGTAGTGTAAACAGTCGTGGAAGTTATTTAATGCTCATAAGAAGTTTTTGAAATTGTCTTTGCTGTGATGGGAGTTGTCCTTAGAGTATCAGTAGTGTGTAAGTAGTCATCGTCCTATCAAAATCTATGGAAGTATTTATAAAAGTATGAGTAGTTGTTTATGTAGTATCAGCAGTTGTTGAAAAGGTACAAGTAATATTGGTAGTTTAAATTTTTAGCATAAACGTTTTTGAAGTCGTCTTAGTTGTATTTTCATTCACAGAATAAGTAAAAGTAGTGAAAGTAGTGTTGGGAATCGTCTTATGCTTATAAGTATACCAATCGAAGTTCCTACTGTTAGAAAAAGAAGCATGTTGCCCATGTTTTGTTTAACCAATTATTCAGATAATTGTGATTTTAATAAAATTTAAATTTAAAATTATAGTCTTTCAATGACCGGAACCTTTTTTTAAATACGTGTTTACTTGGCTCGATAAATTGTTTTTTTTCAAGACGGTTTACTCTGCTTCTGGCAAAGTTCTGACACATGTGTGCATCGGTTTTTCGACGAATCTCTTACGATCGCGTTGCATTTTCTGTAGATGAGCAATTCGCACGGGCATTTAAAAACGAATTACATTTGGAGCAGCCACACGAGGCTGCATTTAAGACACGCACCGCAATCTTTATTTAGTATACGTTTTCGACTATTAATTCAACCTTTTTCATGATAAAAACTGTAACTCCTGATCTAAAATACTTCACCATGTAAATTTCACAGCAAATAAACATCTTGATAAATGCGACAACACCAATAATGTCAATTAAGTACTAATCCTAGATGTATGAATGACCTACATTTAAATACAAATATATTTTACATGACAGATGCGGTTCTTAGGCATACTTTCAATCGATGTATGGAACTAAGTGTTATTAGTAATCACCTTTTTTCGAACATGCACTTCCACGTTGATAGGCGATATTACCCCGCTTTCATTGTGTAGCACATGCATACGATCTTTATCATTAACAGGCGTTTAAGAAACCGAAAAATTTTGCAATTTAATATATTTCGCAAGTAAATCCAGAGTCATTCACGTAGTTCCAAAAAAAATAAAACTGTATTTCTTCGCACGTCCTCCAAAACGTGGGCAATTTAGGAGATGTGGTTGCAACAACCGACTGCAGTATTTTCGCTGATTCAACATTTTTTAAAGAAAATTGACCATAGAAATAGCGGATTTTTTTAATTACGCGAAGTGTTGAAATACGGAATTATCCCTTAACCCGTGTCGTGTCATCTTCATTAATAAAGGAAACCTGCTCTGACCGCAGAGCAGGTTTCAGTAAATTGAACCCATTTTCGTCATGATCACAGATGAGGTAAATCGACTTAATACGAGTTTTGTGATTGTGCTATTTTAAACATCGAAACACGCTTCACTCGTTAGAAACTTATGAAGATTGACGCCCTTCATATCAAACATGTGAACCACGCGATCTTTTTATCAGCCGACTATTTCGCGGATGTAGAGTTTAATCTCGTAATAGAACAGTGTTTTTAGTCATACACGATTCGTCTGTCTGATAATCTGTGACCGTACGATTTCACTGATTGTAACCGTACGCAAAATTCATTCGCATGGAGAATCCTCTTATCCTTTGGCATGGAAAGAGTTAGAACTTTTGCGGTATTTGGTTAACTTATTTCGCGAATATTTGCGTTAATTTAATGATAACTTACGAGTTTATACAAGAGACCTATTGAATTGGAAAATGGAGAGAATTAATCTCGGGAGTTTGGTAAGTTACGCAGAATTGGCTGTCAAAAAACCCCGCGCCAAATGCCCGAAACCGTAGTCGGAAAACTCATCGCTCGAAACTATCCTTCAATACGTTGCAGTTTCCTACAAATAACAGAATCCAAAGATATGCAATTACTAACACTAATCTGTTTCTGTTCAAACATGTGGTTGTAGTTCAAAAGGTTCTGGCGACATCTCAATGTGGTTAAATTGACAAGGTTTAACTAAATCCATTCAATTAAATAAAACGACAATTCCTCACGATCCAATGCTTAAATTCATCAAAATTTGAGTGGTTTCCTTGAAGCATAATCAAAAGATAATGGCGTGATTGAAACACGTTCATCTATTTTCGTTTATGTGAAATAAAAAACATTTTAATAAACACAAACTCAACGTTTGTTTAATTCCTGAAAGCCATGGCTGTATGGAGTTGTGTATCTGTTTATTGGATCTGCCTTGTCACAAATAATAACGCTCTAGCATGTTTTATTGAATTCAACCAAGTTAGTTAATTAACCCAAGGTGTTATTTGAGGACGCTTGTCTCTCTTAACTGAGTCAAACCCCATAAAATTTATCATTTATTCAATGGAAGATAGAGTTTCGAATTCAACTGAAAACCTCTGTTGCACACCTGTCACGGTTATCGACTCATCTTCCGAAGTTCTTCTACACAGACCTTTCATCCGTGAGCAGTTTTCGTCAGAAAGTGTCGCTTTTGTTATTTCCCATAACAGCAAAGTCATTTTAAACTATAACAAACTGTGTGGTCTTTTGCTACAAATCTTGTTGAGGCAACGAACATAAGTGTTGTCAACACTGTAAGAATAGAGGGGGAGAGGGGAGGTTTCGGGCGTGGTGGAGGGGTAGGGCACGGTTGTGTGGAAAGAACAGGGATGTCAGATATCGGCTCTCGTTAAAGAGCAGTTGCAGGGATGAGCAGCGACTGGTCCTTTTTCAGCATCCTGTTATGATGCTCTGCCATTAGAATCGCCATGCCGTTTGCGGATTTGCGCTTTCGTTGTCAACGGGTAAACGTGTATCGTTACACCAAGGCGGAGATCGGCGCGTTCGACGCAAGAGTTAGCAACGTATCATATGGACTTCCACAACTACTGATACTTCGAGGTCTACTGTCAGAATTGCAGATACTACTACGAAGACATTTATTACTACTGATACAACTTGGGCGATTTCGAAACTACTGATAAGAATTAGACAACAATAGATGATACTTCTAAAACTACTTAGACGACTTCATAAAACGATTGAAACAGACGATACTTCTTTAATAACTGCTTAAACTACTAAGAGGTCTTCCCAAATAATGATACTACTAACATCATTGATTATACTACTTACACGACTTAAACAACTTATTATACTACAAAGTCTACTTAAATCACTGCTTAAATGACTTAAACTTATTTTACAACAACTGATTATTCGAATAGTTCCACGATTACTGTTTATACTACTTACATAACAACTAATACTACTGAAAATACTAATATTTATTTTGATACGACAAAAACTGCTTTCACAACAACTTATACTACTAAGACTAGTTCCGTCAATTTTGATACGACATAGTGGTCTTTCACAACTCATGATACTTCGAGGACTACCTGCGGAACTGCAGATACTACTTTGAAGACTTTCATCACTGCTGATACTACAAGGACGATTTCGAATACTTCTGATTAGAAATAGTCGACTTTCACAAAAGATGATACTCTTTATACTACTTCCATCACCATGTATACTAATTAGACGAAGTACAGGTGGTCCTTCAGGTCAAAACTAACTTGATTAAAAACCATCCAGTAATGAGCAGGTTTATTGATTGCCCTGACTTATTCCGGCTAAAGCTCAGCAAACCTAAGCTTCTCTCCCTCGCTGGTGACGCGTAAACAGCTTCCGGTATCCCTCCCCCCAATAACATGCCACCGTTGCAGAAGCTCTGCGAACAGTTTCTAGTCCAACATTATCGGACAATTAAAGACCGAATTCTTAAGATCTGCGCGGGCCCAACCGTAAAATAGATCGTCAGGCTGGCCGAAGCCCTTTGGGCCTACAGAACCATACGTGAACCGATACGAGAGATGAGATGCTCCAGAGCCGAAATATAACCAATGAGGGAATAGCTGGGATGAGTCACTCAAACCAAGCCAAACGCGGTTAATGCAGAGTAGATGATGTGGCCGACAGGAATGATCTATACAAGCCCCGAAAACATGGCATGGGTAGAATGACGAAAGAGGGAAGAGGTTTAATGTAAATGGCGATGGAGTTTTTCTTTAAGTAAATACCGTTTTCGAGAACACGTTTATTTGTGCATCTACAACAATAATTCTCGTTATCTTCTCGGGTCGTGGTTCTGTCCCACACAAGGCAATAAGAAGGCATCACGGGATACAATAAATAATCTAATATTGCAGTGAGTATTTACAAAGCTAGTATAAAATCAATCTTACATAAACATTATTATTTTATAATTAATGGAAATTAACAAATTGTGGTGGTTGCTAACTTTAACTATTAATTGTGTTCAACTATGGTTACTATTGTACCGCACATTTAAGAAAATTCTATACTACGTAGCTGCACGTGTTTTCATTCTGTAAAGGTCTCGGTTTGCCTATTTTATTCTCCGTATAATACAGACAATTCGTCCACTTCTTATTAAGGGTTAATTCAACCCTCCATACAATACTCGCACACAAATCCAGCTACGTTTGGCGTATGAAAAACAACTATAAAACTCTTAATAGTTGCATATGTAGTTTCTTTGTTTTGTGAAATGTTTACAGAAATTTGATAGGGGATGCTTTGGAGACCAATGCGGTAAAAACACCACTAAAGTGGTCAAGGGATTTACATTAAAATTCATTAGCCCAACAAGGAACGCTTTACAACGATTGCGGCAATAACGAATCTATACTGCGCTTAAATATTCAACAAACAAATTTCGGTTTTGTCGAATTTACAATAATGCAGAAAAAGTATAGAGACTAGGAAAAAACTACTCACGTGTTTCGTTGGACCAAACTTGCCCCGCTCCGTCAATCTGTCTTGTGGATTTACTTCTCGGTCCACCAAAAACTTCTTCTGGCTTGTGGTAGGTCCATTTGGCTCTTAAAGGTGTACAAGGTCTTACTGGCATTTGATTTATTTTATCCATTTAAAGGGAGGTACCAAATCGAAATTGTCGAAGATTGACTATGGGGAGAATGTTTTTGCATTTCACCTCAATTTTATTATTTGTTTTTACTTTTGACAGTTCGAAAAACAAAACGAATTCTTCTCTCTTGCATCCATCGAATTATGCAAATATGTTTGGCTGTTAATTCTTCGAATCTGTTCTTTTTAACGCTTGAAGAGCTTCGCATGGCGTGACATTGCCAGTAATTCAAATGTTCTCGTTGGATTTGAGGGCTTTATAGTCGTGCATACAAGAAGAATCCAAGCTTATTTTGTGTAAACGTTCAAACAATATAGATTTGTGTGGCTATGCTTCGTTCAACGTCTTTACATGATATTTTAACTTATGGCTGGATTGTTTATATTTGGAATCAAACCAACACGTATACTTAATGAAGAAAACCCTGTTTTGCATCCGGAATCCCAATCGCAATGTAGAAGAAAACTATTTGTGTATATTATAACTAACGTGTACTACCATATAAATTCTAATAGCTTTTATAGTTTGTTTTTTTAGTTTTGATTAAACAAAGTATTAATCGAGACTTGGGCCGGTTTAAAACCGGGATATCTTGTTATCGTCGTGTTAGATACGGTTTATCCTATATCACTCATCCTTTTATTGAGATTTTGTCGAAACTGATAAATCGAAAGATGCAAAAGCTCCTGCCTAAATAGGCCGTATCAACGAGAATGTCGACAACTGGACGTCGACCGGTTCCTTCTTTGCGCGTCAATACGGAAGAAGATGTAATGGAGTGAATGGAGGCGCAAATCCGCGAACTGACGACTAAAAATGCGATCCTTATGGCAGCGCATCAGAAAGCGCATCAAAGTCCAGTCGCCGCTCATCCTATTTAAAAAATACCCTGTCAGACTGCCATTTGCTCTTAAAATAGGTCTCAGGTAGACTTGCCTGAACAATAAAGTGTTTGCGGTAGTCGGTAGGCTGTTTTCGAGAATATTTACGTTTAATCAATTGTAAATTTATGAAATTTGTTTGTTTACTAAACGACTTCGATTACTGCTGATACAACTATGACGATTTCAAAAAAAAAGACGACTTTCGCTTTAAATACTACTTCATTCACTGCTTATTCTTCTAAGTCGACTTCAGCAACTTTGTAAACACATGATTCTACTTAAACAACATATGTTTCTACTAAGACGATTTTCACAAATAATAATACTACTTTTGCTACTTTCATAATTCTAATACGACTTGGGCGACTTCAACAACTTCTTATACTACAAAGTCTACTTAAAAATCTGCTTTAAGGATTTATGCGTCTTCCACAAGTGGTAATTATAAGATTTCTTTTTCGACAACTGCTGATACTACTTTCACAACAACTGATACTACTGGAAATACTTAAATCAACGTTGGTACGAATAATACGACATCCAAAACTACTGATACTTTAAAGACTACACAAATCACTGTAGATACTACTTAGACGACTTCGATTAATGCGGATACAAGTTGGACGATTTAAAAAAACTACCGATAAGAATAAGACGACTTCTGAAATAGATGATACTACCTAAACTACGTTAATAACCACTTATGCTATTAAGACGACTTTAACAACTTCGTTAACAGATTATTTTACTTAAATAACCTTTTAAGCTACAAATTTACTTACATCCTTGCTTAAACTACTTAGACGTCTTCAACAACTTTTTATACAAGCAAGTCTAATTTAATCACTGTTTTAATGACAGAAAGGTCTTCCACAAAAACGGATTTTACGAATACCCTATTAACCACAGTCAATAATACTTCCACATCTCCTGATACTACTTAAAATACTTAATCAATCTTGATACGACAAAGACAACATAAAACCTTACTGATACTTTGAAGACTACCTTAATCCATGCAAATACAACTTAGCCGACTTCAATTACTGCTGATACTTCTAGGACGATTTCGAAAATTAATGATAACAATAAGACCACTTCCGAAATAGATGATACTACTTCCATCACTGCTAATTCAACTTAGACGATCTCCAACTTCGTTAAGAAAGGATTCTAATTAAAGTACTTTTGAAACTACTTAAACAACTTCCACAAATAATGATACTACTTATACTACTTTGCTTATGCTATTTAGAGGATTTTAAAAACTATTTAATCAACAACGTATTTTTTAATCAATGCTTAAACGACTTCCAAACCAGCTGATTTTGAGAATACCTTAACGGCTACTTAAATAACTGCTTTAAGGACTTATACGTCTTCGAAAACTGTTATTTTTACGAATATTGTTTCCACAACTTCTATTACTACTGAAAATACTTAAATAAAATTAACTGCAACAAAGACGACATCCACAACTACTGATACTTCAAAGACGACTTCCATCACTGCAGATACTACTAGGACGATTTCGAAATCTACTTTTTTTTAAATAAGACGACTTTCGCAACAGATGATACTACTCATAATAAGTTAATCACTGCTAATACTACTAAGATTACTTCGACAACTTAGGGTAAAGATCGACGACACCATCAAGTATTCCGAAAACTAATTTGTTAACTCCCTTGACAACAAATAGAAGATCTAAAGGAGGAATGCGCAAAATGTCTTAAGGTAGGTGACGCGTATGGTCTCGCCTGATTTTTATAATGACACTTTCACCATAAAAATATCAAATGATTAACAAGGCAATATACCAAAGCTGTCTTTGTGTTTCAACTTAACTTGTACGCGCAAAACAAATATGGATGTTCCGCAGTTGATGAAATAAGACGGTTTTGTCTTCGTCTTTATTTTAAATTAAAATTTGAGATAAACGTCAATAAATGATACGACCAGTTGTAAGTAAACCGTCAGTCAAATTGGCATTACTGATGATCTCCCTAATTCGAACCATTGACAACACACTTCGAAACGAAATCAGGACAAAAATCCTCACGAGAACAACACAGTCAGAAAGTATAAGGAAATTTAAATACACGGGGAATACTATTACAACAGAGCATAAAGTTGAGGGTCTAATTTCAGACAGAACCGCAACAGATATACGCCAAAAATCGAAAAACGGTTCCAATAAATAGAACAACTGTTTACATACAAGAAATAATAATAATAATAATAATAATAATACGAAATCAATTTCAAATTGCATAAAGGCAAACCATCTGCGTCTTTTATTGAATTTACGTCGCTAGGGGACCGAAAGCTAGACGTCTTATAGTTAAAACGTAACGCAATTATTCTGAAAGGAGTTGGAGGCTTCATTTCCTGTTCTTACGTGTTGACGTCGATTAGAAAAATAGTTTTGAAGCCAATTAATCAACAATCCTTCAACGCCATCTTCACATGGCTGAAAATGAATGGGAGAGGGTAAGATTGTGTTGAAAGCAGATGTGAAGTCTTTCTCGAGAAATTGGTTCTGGAAATAATTTCGAAGGAACGAGAATCGATTACCCCCCCCCTCTCAAAACTGTTTGCGTTTGCTTCTTGAAAACTTGAGAAGAGGGATCATTTAATACACGAGCAGTAATTTGAGTACAACTGGGGAAACTGCGTATCTTTCGGCGATTATTTCTCTCTATTTTGCACCTAAATAAGTCTCTTCTATTTATCATTGAATTATCTCTATCATTCGCAAAAACAGCTAACCGATTATTGCAAAATTTCAACTTTTGCGCCAGTCAATTTTAGAAACGCCTTATGCTCAGATTGCAATTTTGGAATGAGTGAAATAGCGACACTTTCTGCGTGCCAAATGAAAAAGGCGTTCTTCATAGAAAGAATTTAGGAGTTTAGTGAAATCGTACGGTCACAGGTTTTCAGACAGATGATTTGTGTGTTGCTAGACAAACTGTGGCATTACGAGATCCAACTTTACGACCGCGAAATAGTCGGCGGATTAGAAGATAAAAACATTTTTCAGAGAATCAAGATATCGTGGTTCACATTTTAAATATTAAGGAGGGGTTCGCGTCTATTTTTGACGATTTTTACAGAGGTAATTGTGTTTAGATGTTAAAACACAGTACAATCACAAATCTCTTATTCAGTCAATTTTCCTTAGTTGTAATCATGACGAAAATGGGTTTAATTTTCCGATACATGCTGTTTGGTCGGAGCCGTTTATTTTTATTGTCTAATACATGGAGATGATACAACACGGGTTTTGGGATAATTCTGCAGTCATGTTAATCGATGATGTAAACTATTCGCCGTGTATTTTTATTTCCTGAAATGTTCCGACTCGTTTACTTTCTTAAGGCCTCTGACTTGATTTCGTTTTCTAGTGTTTTATTTACGCCTGAAATTGTAGGTTAAATCTGTATTCACGCTTGTTTGTTGATTTCGTTTCAAATAATACTTTGATTTAATGGGACTTGGCCGGTTTGAAACCAGGACTTTTGAGATCGTCGATAACGCAAACGTGAGCGCTCTAATACATTCTCAATTATATATCGAGAAAACGATGAAGTTTGTTGCGCCTAAGACGCAACAGCTTGCGCTGAAGCACGCGCGCACCACACTTTACACAAACGATGAAAATAGGCCGAGCGCTGCAGCCTTCAACGATTAAAAAATGGACCAATGAAATGACTGCAACTTCATAGGACACATACAACCGAGCCTCCGGGCGAAGCTTCCGGCCATCCATTGGACGGGATCCTCGACCGACGCCTGTCTTACACAAAAGCGTCCGTTTGCAGTGCAGACAGAATCACTTGTACGACAGAAGTTCCGGTTTGGTGAGCTCCAGAATTTACTATGATTTCCATGTTTTGAACTTATGGGGCCAAATTATGTTGAGTTATCATGAGGGACGTAATTGGCCGTAAACTAGTTGGCCTCCTTCACCTGTCTGAGCTCCAAATGTTATTTGTAAATAATGTAGACCCACAATCGTAATTGTTTAGATAATGTCACCTATAAAATACACGCCTTGTTAGGAAGCTGTCCTACACTTACGATTGCACAAACTGGGTTTTTATTGTTTGTGTATTACAAAAAACGGTTCATTCGGACATCATTTATCTTTCAATTGTGTTTTACAGTGATTACCTATGATCAGAGTTTAAACAGGAAATAAAACTCAGTTCTACCAGTTGTTTTATGTATCGAATGCTTTAGAATATTCGGCATCTCTGGGGCGAAAGGTTCCCAGTATTGCTGTGATACAACGGGAATCCACTTCTCTATTGATCTCACACCAAAGCCGTGTAAATTTCTTTCGCCTAGATTGGAAAAATCCGAATTCTTTATGATGAGAGAATTTCATCTTTCTGTAAAATCTCATCAAATCCAACTGTCACCTACGGTTTCTATAGATTCATAATATTCGGCTATCAGGTACGACAACAATTGGATATAAGGATGCTTTAGATGCGTCTCATCTGACCGGCCGAGTATATTTTAAGCGGCATTTCTACTAATTAATTATCTAAATTCGACACATAAAACGGAATTGTCAGACTTATTTGTATTTAAATCGGATAATTCGGTTTCTTAGATTCAAACAGATAAATTATCATCGTCCTATTTTATCTATCGCGATTTTTCTGTGTTGCTGCTTAACCGAATTAAATGCTGATTTGTCTGCCTGACTCATGCGTAAACCGATTTAATCAAATTTGCAATTGTAACAGCAAACAATGCAGCCATTCGCGCAGCTGATTGGTTGCGCAGACGTGCACGTTCGCACCTGAGAACGCACGACGAACAACCCCCAAAAACGCCAGTAAATGCGTACTTTTTTGTAGCTCAAAACAATTTGACATGGCTACTGCACAAACTGTCTCGGCTGCAACCTCATTGGTCGGCGACCTCAACGCACTCAGAAATAGCGGACGCCACTGCGACCTCAAGATCGAGGTGAGCCAATAGGTGAACGGCATAATCTCTCTCATCTCCCATAGGTTCATGGCGGCCACACAGTTAACGCACATCGCGGGATTCTGGCCACGCGATTCCCGCTGCTCAGCGAGCACATCGAGAAGCAATCCGTCATTGAAGGCGGACACCTACGATTGTCCTGGAAACGGTTTCCCAGGAGGTAGAATTCACGTTTATCTATTGAATAATTGTTTTATCTCGATAGAATCGTTGACCTCGTGCTGGAATACGCCTACTTGGGCGAGGTCAAGGTTGCCGAAGACACAGTTGAACGGCTTTTCTTGCTCGCGTTCATACTGGACTGTGGCGATCTCCAACGGATGTGTATTGATTTCATTGCCCAAAGGTAATTAGATACCTGTCGATTGTTGATCGCTTTCTGTAGGTTGATCGCACAGGAGAAGCGACCAATGCACCTGGAGATTGCCAGAGCAACGAAGAGCAAAATCTTCTACCCTGTCGTGTGGCACAGTCTGTCCAACCGAGATTTCCTTCGTGAACAGTTCGACTTAGAGGAAGTCGTGAGTTTCGTGAGGGCGTCTACTTCGAAGGCGGACGAGCTTTTTCGTCTCATCTGCTACTGGGGGGACAACAATAAAAATGAATTGAAGGAAAATGGAGAATTAGTCACCGCTTTCACTCGTCTTCTTGGCTGCATCGATGTAGCCGATTTGTCTCAAAGGGCAGTCGATGAATTTATGGATGGATTCTCGTATTTTGGACAGAACGTTGATTGCGAGTGAGTCTTCACTGGTTCCAGTTGCGATCTCTCTGGCGTTTGTTTATGTGGCATCTTTTTTTGCCTTTCAGGAAACACTTTTCCCTGGCAGTAAGGAACACGAAGAGAAAACGCCTCCTCGTCTACGGCAAGGCGAAAGGCGGTGACGCCAAAATCGCGTGTCTGACGACTTTGCCACAGTTCGAGCAAGACGGGCAAATGGACGTTCGTTTCCCGTATCTCGAGTTTCGCGGCGTTGCCAGTCTCAACGGTGAGTCGTCTTTCGCGACCTTTTCGTTTTTTCTCGCAACCCAGAAAGGTCACATCGGCGTGCTTTTGGTCTTTCAGGCAACGTCTACTGCATTGGTGGAGAATCGTCCGGCAATGTTGTCCCAACAGTCACGGTGATCGATGGCCGGACGGGACGCGTCACGCAGGCGCCACCACTCGAGACCCCTCGCGATTCGGCAGCGGTTGCCGCGTCTACCAACGAACTGTTTGTCTGTGGCGGACGCGGAGGAGGACGGGGTTCGTTGTCTGTCGAGCTGCGAGCGCTGGGTGGAAGGAAGGCGAGTTATTTGTTGTGCGTTGTTATCTGCTTCTTCCGTTCTCAATCACCGTCTTCTTCCTCTTCTTCTCTTTTGCCCACAGTCCATCCTGGCGACCGCTGCCACCACTCAAGACAAGCACGCTTCGATGCAGCCGCGATTGTCTTGTCTGGAGACGACGCCATTCTGCCCAACGCACCGCATCTCCTCTTGACTGGGGGTTACGATGGCAGTAGTGACCTGTCCGACGTGTCGCTGCTGACGTCTTGGGGGGACGGAGATGCACTAGGGTGGATCGAATTGGCGCCGATGCACCACGCGCGCCGCGACCACGGAATCGCGCTCTTCGCTGGGCGCATTCTCGTTGTGGCCGGTGACAACTGCAAATCTGTGGAGATGCTGACGACCCCGCGGGCAGTCGGTGACCCCGGCCAGTGGACTGACCTCAACCCAATCGGTGTTGGCTAATCCCGTATGTTATGGGTTCGCCTCGCATTCCACCATAATCGTCTGCTCGCTTTCAGTATGTCGAAGTCGTGATGGAAATTATTTTTATTTTTATCATGTGCGAGACTCAGTGCCTTCTTACTTGTACATTTATAGACCGACTTAACAATGGCGAATCACAAATTGAGGAATTCGTCGCCGACACAACTGGACAAAAGGTCGACGAGGAGGTGAGATTTTTTCATGTTTCATTCGCCTTTCATGCACTCCTATGTTGTTGGACGACTGACGACGCATTGGCGTTGCCGTGGCAATTGCGGTGTTGCTACTAACTGGTGCTTTTGCTAAAATGCTATCAAAGATTCTACGCCTTAATTGTTCCTTTTGTGCTTCTTTACATGCCGATTTGACACGGTTTACGTGGCGCCGCATTGCCGGATGTCCGGACTGCTCTCGAGAGGATCGAAGGAACCGTCGTCGTTGACATCGACAGGGAACTCCCCAAATAACCCCAAATGATTTATTTTATCGAATACATTGTTCAACCACATTCATTGTCAAACAATGGGTTTGCTTAATTTGGATTTTAAGGGAACACAAGGTGGTCACATGAATGACAGTAATGGGATTTCCTACAAATAACGCTTACACAAAGATGTACTTAGGAAGAGGGAATTGTTAATCTAAAGGGAAATACATTGGCTACATTCGTCGAATTTTGTTTAACATGAAAGATTTTAGCTGGTCGAAGTGTAAAAATAGAAATGCGTCAAATAAATACAAGCTTCTGAATAATTTAAAGTATAGAGACTTCTACAACAATTATAGACGCTTAATTGAGGGTAAATTGATAGGGTCAAATTTAAGGGGACAGTCGTTGTGAATCGGAACGCTTATCGAAAACATATAATATTTTATCCCAAGTCGTCGCGATTTGCCGGCATCGGCTGTTTGTAGACTATTTTCCAAAAGAATAAATGCTTTAATTCGGCAAACCATTACTCATTGGTTTGGTCTTCTTTTCAGGTAGGTCATCGAAAGCCCGATTCGAGGCCACGGCGTTATTGGGGCTGACAGTAAGGCTTGGTCAAATGCAATTGATACATTTTGTGAGGGGGCGTAGAAAAATGTTAAAGCAGTAACATAAAGCGTGTTTGCAAGACTTTCTTCGAATTCACAAACACAATATTAGTTATAAATGGGTTAAATAATATAATAATAAAATTATCCCTTCGGTTTACTGAGCCTTAGCAAGGCTATCAATCTTCCTGACCATTACTGGATGGATTTAATGACGTTTTTTAGTGTTCTTGAATTGTCCAATTTCGTTGGGATCTTGTGGTTTTTAGTCTAAGTGAATAGCAACCATTCTAACAGCTGCTAGAAAGAACACTACGCCACAGAAAAACGCGAGATGGCCGACCTAGTGTAAGAAACTGGAGGCATCATGGAATCAAAGAACTTGGCTATGTCAGCTCTGGTTTATTCTGAGGATATATTCTTTAAAAAAAGACTTCCACTTGCAGTTTTGAACAGACATTGGATAGCACATCAAGATTCAATCGAACTGGCAGCATTGCAAATAACCAATTTGTTCTATTTTGGCATTGGTGCACGCGCATTGTTTCCAGCGCAACCCATCTTTGATAACCAACCATACAACACGTTCTCTCAGAGAGCATGCATCTTTCTTCATCTATCTTTGAGTTTATTTCCACACTCCGTCAATAAATGTAGGGTGCGAATATATAACCCAGATTTCGACAGGGGAACTTAGAATCTTGCTTACACATAAATCTTTTGGACTGGAAGGCGACCATAAGATTCAATTTAATTTTTCCGATTAAATCCAAAGGATTCCAATGCCTTATGATTATAAAAAAACCTCCTAAGATCATGGTTATTTTTCTGGGCGTTAAAATATAACACAATATTGGACTTCGTTTACAGCGATTAAGCTGTTTCTAACATTTAACAGTTGCGTAATGTGCTGTGTAAGTAAAAATAATATACAGCATCGGGGAACTTTTCCCGAATTCCGTCTTATCGATAAACTAATTCGTCATTTCGCAACATATTTAACCTCATCGTGACTCCTTGTGTAAAGTGCGATCAGCGGAATTTTCATTAACACGAAACAAGGGTTTGTCACTTTAAAGCAGAAACCACATTCCAATTCAACCATTTAACTAATTACGGAACTCGGAATCCATTTATTGTAGTTTATGTCCTCAAGATCGTTTAATTTTCCGCCGAGAAGGGCGACAAAACTCCAAACGAACGATTCCAAACAAA